>JASGXE010006426.1:0-22681 GCA_030068105.1 Sinentomon sp. SZTP_YWyxl
ACAGAACCATTTTTCCATTGCCAGAGTTCCCAAACTTGCAGTTCACTTGGCAGTGTTTTTCATCCGCAGGAGAATGTAGTGAGGAAGTCGAGGATCTCGAATTCGGGGTCTCCATGATGATTCAAAAACAAAGACAAAGCACAGGAGACAGAAAAATCAGGAGATTTGACTGAGGCAATGAGAAAGCAGAGATAGCCAAGAAAATGGATGGAAAGAAGTGTATTAGCTCAGAACAAACATAATTTGAGAGAAAGAGAGAAAAACAAAAACAAGAAACAGAACAAGAAACAGAAATAAACAACAAATAAAATCGAAAAATCGACCAAAAATCGACCAAAAATATGCATGAGGAAATGAGTGTTAGAGTTTGCTCAAGGTTGGATCTTGCCTGGTTGTGTATGTGTGTGTGTCTGCTTGGGTGTCTGAAGTGATTGCTATATGACTAGGCCCCGTCCACATTCCGATGATATCTTCGCGGTCCTTTCCCCTCCTTTTCCCTTTACCCCTCCTTTCGATAATGCAGCCGACGGTCGCGTTCCCTTCCCATCCCTTCCCCTCCCTTCCCTGGTATATGATGAACCTCTGCTGTTCACAATTGATGATTGCCTTTATGGCATGAAAACCTGTAGAACAGAGTAAATCTGATACCGATACCGATACCGATACCAAATCAGCGGAGCACGCACCAAACAACGAAAAACGCGTCCGCACGCGCGAGCAGCCGACGGGAAAAAAAAAATTTACAGTCGATTTTACAGTCGTTCCTGTAGTCGTCCGCACTGAAGTGCAGACTGCACACGTATGATCGATCACTGGGCTGCCAGAGATTGCCACGCTCTCCTTTTCGGGATATCACTTTCACCCAACAATCAACGAAGTGCTCCAGGTTCTGAGGGAAATTCGTGAAATGACACACCCACTGTTTTACCCTTTGTAGAACAGCAGAGGGGAACACAACAATACACCATTTTCCGATTCGTTCTTGATGTCAGCAAGCACCTTGGTCAATAATTCGGCTGCAGGTAATTCAATCGCACCTCAGAGTCAGAGTCAGAGAGGACAACATGCGTGGCAAGCAGAGACACGAACAGCAAAACAACAAGCAACAAGCAGCTGCACGACTGACGGCACAAACAACACCATCACCAAACAGAATTCAAATTTCCCGCGTGCCATGCCGCGCGAATCAGTCAATCAGTTCTCTCGTCGAGTGGCTGGGTTGTGGCGCCACCCGTGCTTTTGCGGCAAACGGCTGAACTACGCCTTAAATCACGCCTTGTGTTGTAAAGGACGCTTTGGCAGGACTGCGGCAGTGCGGCGTTGCCAAATTTGACTTTCGTTTCGACGTTTTTTTTTTCAATTTCGACAAAATTTGTTTTCCAAAATTCAATTCAATTTTAAAAAATTTCATTTTGATTTTTTTTTTAAATTAAATATAATTTCGAGCTTTTTTCAAAAAATCCGGTCAAAAATTCATTTTTGCCACTTTACCCTGGGTTACCCGAGATTTTCGCCTACCCGAGATCTACCGTAAACATTGAAGGTCTGTATATGAAACCAGCAGTCACATGGACCGTCGCACTGGATCCCGCTAGTCGTGACTGCAGAAATGCATTTGCTGCATGTTGCTCGGCCATCTGGTCTATCAGCTCGTGCATCGTGTTTCGGGGAAGGCTGCTTCTTCGCTGGAAGGCCCTGGCGGTTGTTTTGTGACTGAGCCCTTGTCATATTGACATCGAAGTCCAAAGACAAGATGAAAGAACTTCAAAGATCAGCTCTCAAAGATAGAATAGATAGATAAATAGAAGATGGAAGAAAAGAAGAAAAGAAAATGGGAGTGAATTGCGGATCTCGGTGGCCAGCCCAAAGAAAGTTGATTTTCTCTTGAACCAGATGACGGATTTTGATGGGACTTGTCACATCAGAAAGCAAAACAGTGTGCGATTTCAGACGTGCACAACAATTTCGAACTTTCGCTGCTGCGTGTCCAAGTTGAGATGTGATAAAATTCCGGGTTCCCGCCTCATATTTTCAAAGATTGCACGATTTTCCGTTGTAACATGGTTTCGACCAGCGGAAGAGTTGTAGAGGAAGCTTTAAGCTTTCCAAAAACACAAAATCATTGAATTTGGACCCCATTTGACCATTTTATACGAGGAGAGAACGCAACATGGAAACATCGTTTTGTTTTTGAGCGGGGAGGAAGCCGCCACTCCCACGGATTTCCAGGGAGGCGCGGCTTCTTCCCCGATCAAGAACAAAACAACGCTGCCATGTCCACTGAAACTGGTCATAAAATAGTGAAAATGATGTTCAAATTCAATGATTTTGGTATTTCTGGAAAGCTGAAAGCTTCCTCTACAACTCTTCCACAGGTCGAGACCATGTTACAACGGAAAAAATCGTGCAATCTCTAAAAACGTGAGGCAGGAACCTGGAAATACATCGTTTTGCTTTTGAGCGGGGAAGAGGCTGCGACTCCCACGGATTTCCAGGGAGGCGCGGCCGGTGGTCCCTGAAAACCGGACAGCCGGACAGGACTGCCGGACAGCTGGATCGGACCGCCGGACCGACCCGGACGGGTTAGGTTAGGTTATATTAGGTTAGGATAGACTATCCTAACCTGACCTAACCCGTCTGGGTTTGTCCGGTGGTCCTGTCCGGCAGTCCTGTCCGGCTGTCCGGTTTTCAGGGACCACCGGCGCGGCCTCTTCCCCACTCAAGAACAAAACAACGCTGCCATGTCCACTCAAACTGGTCAAAAAATAGTGAAATGATGTTCAAATTCAATGATTTTTGCATTTTAGGAAAGCTGAAAGCTTCCTCTACAACTCTTCCGCAGGTTGAAACCATGTTACAACGGAAAAAATCGTGCAATCTTGGAAAATGTTAGGCAGGAACCCAGAATTTTGTTACATCTTTTACCTGAAAGTTTTAAAAAAATTTCCAGCGAAAAGTTCGGGACTGTTATACACGTCATAAATCGCACATGTTTCAGCTTTCCAGCACAAAAATTCGATCAAAATCCGTGAATCCGTACAAGAGAAATTCCATTTTCCATGGCCGGCGCACCGCGACCACCGTTCACCGGCATCGTCTTTTCCTCTTCCCGTCCGTCTTCTTTCAATTGATGACGTTTCAGTGCGTCGGCTTCATCTTTTGGAGGCACTGGAACAGCCGGCTGATCTGACGCAACGCTCACCGCGTGAAGCCTTTTTGGTGTGTTGTGCTGTTTTCAATCATTTTTTTCCTGCCTGATTCCACTTCAGTTTTCCTTCATGTGCATCCTGAGTTGGCGAGAGAGATATTCGCCGAAAGATCGATCTAGATGCAAAAGAAGAATTTTGGGAACTTCGGCTCAATTGGATAAAGTGAGTTTGTTTTCGAAATCTTGGAATGCCAGTTCCAAAGTTGCTGTTCGCAAACGCTTGGACATGGCCTACAATATTTTCAGATTATGTTTGAATATTGCACGTGGATAGGATAATGGGGCATAGTTTTATTCTGATCATTAAATGTCCCAAAATTCAGATTCAGTAGCCTCGCCTTTCCCACCTGCAGGCTGCAAGATGCAATCATTTTGCTATTTTCAACTCAGAAGCTCAGTTTTTATGAGAGGATTAAACAGTGGTCTGGCATTACTTAATTTGTGCAAAAATTCTTTGGTTTTAGGTTTATGCCTTCCTCTTACTTTTGAAAGGTAGGTACCTACCTGCCTTGGCCTATGTAACTGTTTTTGGGATGACCGATTTGACTAGGTAGTAGGGCTGTGCGATTCGATTCGAAGATTCGAGATTCGCTTCGATTCGAAGGAAAAACGAGATTCCAATATGATTCGAGATTCGAACTTTTGGTATCCGATTCGGGAGGATTCGATTCGAGAATTTTGTTGGATTCGAAAAAATTTAAAACTTCTGCCTGCTGCACCAAAATGCGAATGGTAACAGCCAACATAGGTACATTATGTGATCGAGAATTGGGGCAATTACTTCGAAGAAAGCAAGTAGACATAGGACTGTGCGTCTCGTGATTCGATTCGAAGATTCGATTCGAAAATCTCGAATCTTGGACGATTCGATTCGAAATGATTCGATTCGAAACTGGGCAATGGATTCGGATTCGATTCGAGATTCGAACAACATGGATTCGATTCGAGGGATTCGATTCGAATGCCGATTCGCACAGCCCTACTAGGTAGGTTGGTGCCTACTGGACTTGCTGCTTTTGTTTTTTCTTCTTGCATCTATTTCCCCCCCCCCCATTTTCCTTCTTTTTCTTTCCCTTTCTTCTCCTTTTTTTTGGTTCATGATGAATCTGAAGGTGTGCAATCTTGACTGATCTACAGTCTGATTTTTTGATGATTCCGGGTAACAGTTGGACAAACTGGGAGGGAGAGATGTTTGTTTTTACCCATATTTTTTTTTCTTTGTTTATTTTTTGGGGTTTGGCGGCAAGAAGCCGAAAACCGAACTTATTCTTGAGACTTGGAATTCTTTTCTGTCTGCTTTTGTCTTGTTTTTGTCCTTTTTGTGGCAAAATGTCGAAAGATAAGTGAGGTAAGCCGGTAAGTGTGCAAAGGTGGTCAGTGCGGAGAATGAAGCTGTGGGATGCGAGTTGTTCTTGTTCTAGTTTAGTTCTAGTTTATTTCAAACAGACCAGAAAGTGTGAGATAATTATCAGAGTAATGACAAACATAACTCACCACAGGCGCAAGATCCTCCGTGCAAAGACATTCCAGGTGAAACCCAGGTAAGGACAGCAGGCACATTCATACCCAGGGGCGCAACCAGGGGGGGGGTCCATGGGGTCAGGACCCCCCCCCCCCCGTAGTCTCGACCTTTTCCAAAAAATCGACAAAAAATCCGCAAACAAAATTACCATGGCATTCACACGTTTGATTTTTGTCTTGCAAACTTGAATGAAAAACGTTTCGTTCACCACCACAAAATTTCCCCGCAGAAGACAGAATGCATTGATTGTAAAGTGATATTTTGAGGTCATTCAACCCTAAAAGGGACGGATTTGATCCTCCAATGCTGCGGGCTGCCCGTGTTTGATGGTGGATGAAAGGAAAGGGGATGTGCTGTTGTGCGGCTGTTGTCTGAAGAGCTGGACAACCGGGTCATTTTTTTCGCCTCCATCCATTGCAACAAAAGAATAAGGGACGGAGTTGGAATTTGGAAACACAGTCCATGTGCGGGAATGTGAGAATGTGTCCAGATTCCGGGGAACAGGAACATCAAAACAATTCTGTGCCCCTCACCTTTCATTCTTTTGCATGGAAAAGAGAGAGGCCTGCCTGCCTTTTTCCGCCCACCATTCAATTCTACTCCTCATCCACTCCTCTGCGCACAAAACAATGCACATGTCACTTTTCCTCGCAAACAAGGATGAGAAATAATCCATTTAGAGAACAAGAGCCGTTAAGATCAAAAACCACATAACTCCGCATTGCCCTTTTCAGAAATTCACACAACAGAGTGCACCACACTGCCAAAAGTTTTGTGGTCTGCACAATATTTGTGTCACGCATGCCTTTGATGATGTAAAGAATCTAATAAATGACTGGTGTGGGCAGAATTTAATGGAAATTGGCGTCTCCAAGACTTCGGCCATGTCATTTTCATCCTCCACTAACCACCTGTTATTTGATTACACTGTGAATTCCGCTGTGCTATCCAGGCCAGATTGTGTGAAGTACTTGGGTTTAAATTTTAACAGCAAGCTCAGTTGGGCTCCCCACATCCAAGCCATTGTTAAAAAGGCATGGCATCAATTAAGTTTTCTCATTCGCAATTACCATCATGCTTCACGGCGCATAAAGTCAATTCTTTATTTTTCAACTGTAAGGCCTCTGCTCGAATATTCCACCACCACATGGAGTCCTTATCAAAAATGTCACATTGATGCTATTGAGGCTGTGCAAAGAAGGGCAGCTAGGTTTGTGATGGGAAATTTTGCTTTTGATGCAAGTGTGACAAGCATGTTGACTGAATTGGGCTGGGATTCCCTCAATAAAAGACGGTTACTGCATGGACTGTCTGCTTCAGGAATTGCATTGTCAATAAAGGGGGTTGGGGGGATGGGCCCTGGATTTTCACTCCGAACGACCACAAGACAAGAGCTAGCATGACAGTTTCCTTTGTGCCAACTTCACTTTTCAAAAATGTAGACAGGTATTCCTTTTTTAATCGCAACCTTTTTCTGTGGAATAAACTTGCATTGCCAGCTGAAATCTTGCGGTCCACTGAAAAGCAATTCACAGATGTTATTTCTTCAAAACTGGATGTTTTAGATATTTAGTCTTCATAGCAAAATTACTAATTTGTTCCCCCCATTTCTTTCTTTCCTTTTTGGCATGCTAATTTCTGCATAGGGTACCTACCTACTTACTGAACTGTATGGCCATATTTCTTCTGGAATGAAACAACAAAACTGGCCACACTTTTTATCTCCAACCATACGAACTGGCATCAATTTGAACTGCTTGACTCTTCCACTCTGGACTCTGGATGACATCTGACCAAGCAATCATGCAAGGTATGACCTGTGCTTTTTAATCTTATTTTCTTTTTTATCGTTGTATGAAAATAATCATTCAATCAAATAAATTGCCTGTTGGCAATCTGTCTGCATCGTCTGACTAATTGTTCCACCACCTTATATGGAAACCGACGAACTGTCCTTTTTGAGCAATGTCCATTTTTTAATAACGTCTTGACGTGGTGCCTGGTGCACTGATCTGTTGCTCATTTGCGTCGGTCCATTGGCGTTGGATTTTACTTTGTGACTCCGGACTCTTTGTCCTTCGAACTCATCGGCGGGGGGACTCTGTCCCCAGTTTTAAAATATTTAAATAAAGGCGCCACATGCTCCCAGCATTTTGCGCTTCAAATGTGTTGTGCTTGTGTCCTGGCCTCAGCCATCAGATTTATCATCTACCCAGATCGCGCAAGCTGGAAATATGCAGTTTTTAATCTCGCACATCTGGAAGAGGGGAGAAGGAGGTCTCAATACTGTTCAGATGATTTTATTGGTTGACCAACCAAAGCCAAGCCACATCCCACTGTCATTCCTTCCGGCTCATCTGCTGGTCTCTCTTCTGCAACGCAGATGGAGGGGACACGTGACAGGAGAGTTGGAGGGAGTTGGAGAAGTGAACTTGTGCACAGTGTGTGCAGCAGTTGCAACCTGCAAAGAAAGAGACTGAGGAATTTTTCACCCACCTCACTCATGGCCAACACAGCTGCTGCATGTTGTTTTGAAAAGTGGTTGGGGTGGGATGGACTCCTGGATTGGCTTGGGAGGTGAGGTTGGGGTTATTTTTTGTTTTCCTTGAATTCTTGTTTGTTTCACCTGATGCCACCAACTGGCCGAACCCGTCCAACTCCAGCACCCACAAGAAGCAACAGCAAGGGTTGCTATGTTTTCATCAGAATTGTGTTGAGGTGCTTGGGGATAGGGCCAGTCCGGCATGGCAGAGGGGTCAGAAACGGATATTCCTTGTTTCGTTCCTCGGCGACCTGCTTTTGTGTCTTTGTGTCAATTGCAGCGCATCCCAGGCGCCAAACCTCTGCCAATGAAGTTTTGAGAAACGAAAAATTTGAAGTTGCGATTTTTACAGGTCTGTGAGCCAATTAATTAGGTGCTGAAAGTGATGCCTTGCGAAGTGCAAAAGTGACAGCGCCGAATTGCAAAAGAACCTGTGCCTGCTCAGCTTGCAGACGAAGGTGAGCTGAAATCAGTTTCGTTTGGGAAAGGACCAAAGGAAAATGTCACGACGAGGTCCAGGAAACACCGCTGCTGGCTCAGGAATCAGTTGCGGGGGCGAATCTGCATCCAGATTGATGAAGAATTGGCTGTCAAGGGCAAGAACAGAAGATAAAGACGAGAACACATCGAGCAATGCCAAAGGTAGGCCTTTCTATTCCTTTTTGGCATGATACCCTTTTAAATTTTTACCTTATTGGCTTGATCAGCACTCATAACAGTGATCATCCAAAGTGGATCTTCTCTATTATTTGGATCACGAAATCGTGGAAGTTTCCACATGCCCATTTTGGAATTCTAATTCGGGCGGCCTCATCCCCAAACTGAAACGAAACAGACTCTGGAATTGTTTCTTTTGATCAATTCCTGAAATGTTTTAAACCTTTTTGTTCAGGTCGACCCTGCCATCAAAGCAGATTCCGCCTGAAAAAAATTAATGAGTGTGCATTGTGCATTTTTAAAGTGGGTACACTGACATTATATATGATAAATAAGCTTACAAAAATGGCTGTAGCCAAGGACATTTGGGCTTCCCAGAAACAACACTATCAAAATCAAATATTCCAGAAAAAAAATCCACTGTTTTTTTTTTAAAAATAAGACATTTTGAGCACCATTTTACATTCCCTTTTTTCAAATTTTTTTCCCCTTATGGAAGGGGGACACCCCCTCCCCGAACCTCTCCCCCGGCGTTGCGCTTCGCGCAACGCTAATGGACCCCCCGTTCCAGAAATCCTGGTTGCGCCCCTGATACCGCAGGCAAATAGCAGATATGTGAACAGAACAGGATAAATGAGCCGAATTGAGGCCAAAAGAAACACCAATAAAGAAAAAAATTCCGGAAATTCAGCATATTTCACCAAGAGCGAAAGTGCATGGCAGGAACCGGCCATTGGTAAGAGAAGGAACAAGAAAAGAATGAGTACGGTAAACACAGAAAGAGCAAAGAATCAATCAAAAATTCTGTTGCGTGTGGTATCATTGCGTGTGTGTTGGATTGGACAGGGCAGAATACGAAGTGCTTCTTGGGTGCTTCTGGCGAACGCGAAGTTTTTTTTCTGTTGTTGGCCATATCATTTTATTTATTGGCCAATTTGTTTTTTTTTTTTGTCATTATCAAGTCTCAACACAATGGTACATTGATTCATGATTGGTACAAAGAAGCAAAGTTTTTGTCAAATTTTTTTTTTATCAAAATCATAATGTTTTTATCAAATCATTCGAGTCCGGAAATCCGAATCCCTTGAAAATACTCAAATCCGAATCCATCTCGAATCCTCACGGTCTGCAAATTTCGAATCCGAACCCGAATCCAAAAAAAAAAAAAAATCGAATCCGAATCCATCATGCACGAATCCGAATCTGAACCCGAATAGGTACTCTGTATCAGTTGATGAATTAAGGATTTGAGGTTGATGCTGTGTCAACCTCGTGAGATGTTTGGCTTTAGATCAAAATTTACTTGTGAAACCCAACTGATTTTTGTCCATGAACTATCTGTTGCCATTGGAACCTCTGTCCAAATTGATGCTGTGTTTATCAACCTTGTTAAGGCTTTTGACAGGATCAGTACCTGCCTATTCCCATTCTACGAAGTAAACTGGCTGGTCTTTTTTATCCCTGAAAACCTGTTCTTGTGGCTCTCAAACTTCATTGCAGATAGGTATATTTTCAACTTCTTGTAAATGGAAGACCATCCGATATTTTCCCCGTTGCAAGTGGTATCCCACAGGCCCCTTGCTTTTTTTGTTTTCCATTAAACGACATGACACCTGCATTATCATCTGGTATCAGACTCTTTGCCCATGACATCGTTGAATGTTTACAGACCTGTGTCTTCAATAGATGATGCTGCCTGCAGCTTTGCAGCATCGTCTATGGAAATAGTGTGATGCCGTCAGGGAAGTTGGTGGATATGAGCAAATGATTGAGTTGCGGTCAAAGTGAAAATCAACATTTTGCGGTTTCGGCTGTTGCACCTATGGTCTTGTGGTTAAGGCACTGGGCTGTGATGTGAAAAGCTATGGGATCACACCCCACCTGCCTGATGAAAATGAGGTTTTTATGCTTTGACTTTGGTGCAACTCTGGATTTTGTGCCTTTCGAAAATTTGCCGGCTGCTGCTAGACCGTGCTTATCATCGATGGCCAGTTACGGCCACTGGGTAGGTAGGTATTGGAAGAAAAAATTGGCCCCTACTTAGGTAACTTAATTGAATTCAGTTGGATTAAAGCGGCCTTACAAGTTGGGCATGCTGCGGTTTACTAGATAGAAGAAAATCCAAAGTCGTCAGGCGATGCTCACGCATCATGTTGTGATGGTTAAACTGTAACTATATGATTGCAGAGATAAAAAAAGTGCAGGAATCGATTGTAATCCTGATTCCTGTATCGATTCAAGTTCCTATTTTCTCCATAATTGTTTGGGCTCGATTCCAATTCCTGAATTCTCTATGCGAATTTCTTCTTTATCGATCTAATTCTTCGAAGAATCACGATTCTCCTGTCCCAATTCCTGTAAATGTCACACTTCAGTAGGCTCAACTCATATGCCCTGCCATTGCCAAACACCAGGTTAGCCCACCTTCCTGTTTTATGAGGATCAATTGCACACTCTCTTGACTTGGAATTTTTGCACCTTTTCCCTAATCCCTACCTAGCATCGTAGGAGAGAATGTTTAGCTTACTTATAAAGCAGCCATCAAATGTGATTCGTGCATTTGTGTTGTTCTTTTTCTCGCTCTCGAACTTGAATTATTTTACTTCATGCACAAAGCAAAGCTTGAAGCCTGTGTCCACAGTTCTCAGTGCAAAATGGCCTTCAGCACCATTGCTTTTGGAGATATCAGAGTTCCTGGCGCAGGAGTCCCCTCAGCTGTTTTGGTCATTCGTAGATCAAGTGACGAAATGGGACAGAAAGCTGATTTCAAAAGCCGGTTAGTCCAATTATTTGGCCTAGTTTTGATTTTTCCTATCTTTTTTGGCCCAACAGTTGATATTTAAGCACCTCATGATAATTTTTAAGTGTGCTCGCGTTCAATTCGTACCCACTTGTTGCTTAGTTTCTAAGTTTTATGGTGTAGGTACAATGAATTTGCATGTTATATATTCTTTATGCGATGGTACCTGTTGCTGCAGTTGCCTTGCTGTATTCTCGGTGTCCAAAGAATTACCCAGTACCTGACTGAAATACCTACTTTGTGTTGTGCAAATTGAATTCACTACCAAATCGGGGCAGCTGCTTGTCTTGTCAATGGCCCCGCTTTCTGAGAAATCTTTATTCAGGGCCATCAAGCTCATTTAAATACAAACATGCCACAGTTTGTAAAGTATATGGCAAGCCTTAAAGTATGAGTGAGGGATTCCATCATGTCCTTTCATGTTGATGGATAAAAACAGTACAAACCGGTATGAGGTTTGGGGGGAAGGAGGGGTTCAAGTCATATTGGTATGTCCATGAGATGCATGTGTGAGGTAGCCTGACGATTTTGATGTCCTTGAATGTGATTTTTACTCAGGCCAGTTTAAACAGTTTGGATGAACATTAAGTACCAATATTGCCTTTTGGTGGCACCGGTGTTGTAAAGTATTCGTTGTTTTCCTCGGAAAAAGCCATAAACAAGTGTCCATCAGGCACTGTGCTGGGCTCTCTTCCATTTCCTGAACTAATTTGAACATAATTTCTTAAAAAGACAAAAAAGTAGCACAATTTTGTTCCCATACACCAGAAAAGTTCCCACTCTTTTTCTGACAGAGGGTTCATTGGAATCATTTTGCAGATGGACAGGTGCATACAATACCTAGGTATATCCCCGCAAAATCTTATTCACCTGCGGTGTGGCAACTGTCAAATTACCTACCTATTGCTTTTTCCTGTCCATTTTTTACAGCTACAGATAAAGAAGTTTATGATGCTGCATTGCAAGAAGTTTCTTCAATGATTGACAGAGGTCTAATGGCATTGTTGAAATTTTCTCTTTCTTTGAGGAGCTATTCTCCAAAGGTTGGACAACACTTCTCAGCTATCTTTTCTGTGATGAAAGGAATGTGTACTTTATTTTTTGCCCTCCCCCTCCCCCCACCAAGGAGCTTGATGGTGAAATCTTGCAAAGGATCAAACCTTTCGTTGTTTGGAATGGTCTCCGGCATTCATACCTTGCTCTCTTAAGATTCCATCAGTCCACAGTTGTTGTCAAATGCAACAGTCATTGAACTAACAGGTTGCTAACTTGGACCTAAAGTTACATTTCCCCAGAAAGAAGTTTCCAGCTTGATCCTCAGCACTTGTCTCTCTCCCTCTCAATGCATACCCAATGCAGGGTAAAGAAGAGCATGTGGGTGTTCCGACTCCTCACAACCACAATAATTTTAATTCTATGTAAAAATCCAGAACTTGGCACTGTGAGTACCTACCTATCAGATATGAAAGTACCTAAATGTCAAATGTGCTATTCGAGTAGAAATAAGCAACAATGTAGCATTGACTAATGCAGGGGTCGACATGGAGGAACGATACCTATATGCTTAAGTTCAGTCCAAGCCATTTCATCGCTGGCTACAATGTGATGTGGCCTCTGGTGGGATACTTGGTGAATCGTGGAGTCAAAATACAACTTGTTCTATGCACAGGCATAACATTTCAATTTTATTTCATGTTGTCATATTCCATCAACTCAACTAATGATATATGTGCTGAATGCAAAAAAAGAAGTTAGATGGATTAGAGGCAAGTTATTTGCATTGGATATTTTATGATGTGCCTATTTACACTTGATATTTAATCATGGTTAAGTGCTTAATCATTGTCAGTTGATTATGATTAAGAACCTGGTTAACTAAACAATATTTGGAACAAAGTTAACTACGTTTCTTTCCTGGTTAAAAGTCACGTGACATTTTAACAATGGTTACATCAAATGAAGTGTAAACCGGCTATTTTTAACCATAATTAAATACATGGTTAACTTTAACCATGGTCAACTTAATCATGATTTCAAGTGCAAATAGGGTAATAATAACTCACTGTGTGGGTTCCTTTTGGGTCCAGTGCATTCCATTTTTTAAATAGAATTTTTTGCAACTAGGCCTGTGTGTGCATATTTATAGTTGGTTGTCTAATTCTTTTGTTGGAGAATTAGCAACGCAATAATTATTACCCATGTCCAAGTCCACCTTCAAAACTCCTCAATATTTGTTGCAGTGTTTAATTGCATTTTTTCCAGATTGAAATGCATTACCAGATGGCCTTGGATCGGGGTGTACCAAGTGCCGCCTGTGAGTCCGCTGTGTACATATGTGGAAACATAATCTGTGATATCGATGGTGTGACTGCTGTTTTGGAATCATCTGCAACCGCTGCGGGTGGCAAACCTTGCAATGCCTCTGGCACGGATGTTTTCGAAACTGACCACGAATTCCCCTCACCTACAACGTCGCATTCCCCCGTGCAGCCACCAGTTGCAATTTTATATTCACAACTTGGTACTCTGTCATTTAACGAGTTTCACAGCTCACTGAGGAGACTCAGCCAGGAGGGTCGGCTTCGTTATATCCTTAGGCATTATTCCAAGGTTTGTTCCTGTTTCATAACCTGTCATGTTGCTTTGTTTTTTGCTTGATACTTAGGTATGCAGGTAGGTACTAATCTACCCAACTTATAACCAGTTTTTGGTTTGGTGCACCAATTGAAATTGTCTGAAAAGTTCAGGAATTAAAGCCCATGTGCCAAAGAACTTAAGTTAGGTCTACTTGGTGCCCAGTTAGGCCTGTTTGATGAGTCTACTGCTTATGAACTTGTATTTCTACCTGTTATGTGGTTCAGGTGTTCACAGTCACAACTCTCACAGACGTAGGGCAAAGTTGTTGACTTATGAGATGCCAGGCCAAAAGCTCAGTAGGTTGATAGCTAGCTGAGTGAGTTAGAAGGTCTAGATGAAAGGTCACCTCTGGGTGGCAATGGATTAGAGTGGAGGCCCAATGATTTCCCATTTTCAACTGATCCACTGAATTAAAAAAAAAGAAAAAAGAAATAAAGCTCAGTTTTGCGAGCAGATGAGGCCAATAAAATGTGTTCTTGACACGTCATGAAAGTATCAATTCTGATAATTTAGGTAACAGCCGAACTTGACATCTGTATATCACATCAGACCCTGAGACTGCTGATTCATTGCTATGTTGCTGTGGATGAAGACTTGGTCCATTCATTCTGACAATGTGCACCTTGTTGCTTGCTGAATTGAAATTATTCTTGGTAGGTACCTAAATTTATTCGAACGTAGTCTTGTTATGATTTCCATTTTGTGTAGGATAGAAGTGCAAAGATGGTGAAGCTGAGTGGTTACGGCGTGGAGCTTCAGATAAAGTCAACAGAATATAGAGCTCAGGACGACACTGTTGAAAAGAAGGATGCAGGTGGAACAGACAGCAGTGCTGAGGAAAGTGGCACCGATGAGACAGTTTTGTCCACAAAAGGCGAAGAAGAGGGCTTCATCTTCTTCAAATTGAAGTTGGTGCACTTTCCTTTCTGTCTGGCTTGATGTCCTTTGGGTGGTGGTGTGGAATACTTGACGACATTGGACTGAACGAGTTGGCATCCTTGCTATGTGATATAAAAATAACCCGAACCTGACCTCCTAATCTTCCTATCCTATTCAGGCGACTTCAGCGTGTGTGAAAACTTGATTCAGACCAGTATTTTTGAAATGTCGGCCGGTATTCTGAACTGCAACCGTTCTTTTGTATCTGGGCTGCTCCCGACTTTCAAGGGTCATTTATTTCAGGAAGTCAAAAAAGCAGGTTAAACGTAACATGCACCGGCGTCGGCAACATGTCGACACAGGAACTTTGGTGATGTTTCCCAGTCCTTATCAGCAATATCAAAGCAGTGGGTTGAGAACAGGCAATTGGCAGACACCAACCATTAAGTTGACAACAAGCAATAGGCAGTGGGGGCAGGGGGTTAGGTCAGATTCTGTCTGCTTTAATTGAGATAAAAGAGGCAAAACATAAATTGCATCTTGGTGGCTTGTTATACCAAACAGGAAAATATGATGGGTCATAAAGTTTTACCAAAAGCACAATGTTATGTTAAGTTTATCTCACAGTGAACGTCAAAGTGTGGAGATGTGTTGATATTTTCTGCAATCAATTTGTTCGGGGGAATTGCAGCCTGTTTACAAACGACGGGACTCGCAAGAAGACACTGAAATTCAATGACAGCACAGCTTGGTCATGGTGAGGCTGCACCACAGTATAGAGATAAGACAGTATGCTCACTTCCTTCAAAATGCGTGCACGTTTTAGCAGACGAACTTGTGTACCTTGTCGAAATTTTAACATTGTCGTAATTGGGAATAGAAACTTTTGTTTCTCTGCAACAATGCAAAACTCGAACTTGTGTTTGCACGAAAAAAGCAGGCTGTTTTTTTCAAGTGAGCATACTGTTTCATTTCTATGCTGTGGCTGCACCTCCCCCCAGAAAGTAAGATGAGAACTGATTGGAAAAGTACAATAAGGAAGGTGGTCTCACTTGGCAGTTTGAAATTTTTTTTTTAGGAAATGAGCGAGTTCACTCAAGAGCTGATTAAATTTGTTCCCCAGTTGAGTACGTTCCCACCTTTTGCTATTTTGTCTTGGATTCTGCTAAAGTGTGAGATGGCACTCATCAGACGAGGTGGGACTGCCAGTGGGACAGACGTTAAAGCGAGGCAGAATTGGATACTGGCAGGGGATGATGAAGAAGCTGATTAGGTCTACATTTGGAATAGTCAGCGCAAATTTGACGACACTCGTCACACACTGCAAAATAACATCAACCCCCTAACCCCTCCCTCTAAGGACAAAACCTCCCTGTCCAAGAATAATAGCCATAGATATTAATTTGGACATGTCAGGCGTAAGCTTGTCCGATGACGAGATGTTTTTCTTCAGCGCATGTGTTGCTTATGATAATTATTGGACAGGCCAGGTACCGATGTCTTTTGACTGCCATTTTTATGTGTTTTTCCCCAGAGAACTGCATCCAAATAGCCTTGAAGATTTGGACCGCTTCAGAGCTGCCCTTATAGAGAGCAGCACCGAAGTTCCTGCCCTGAAGGCATGGCAGTTGAAAGATATCAGTCTGCAGGCTTGTCAGCACATCCTGACAGCAGCCGCAAACGAGTCGGCACTCCGCATCATGACCGATGTTTCCCAGAATTTCCCATTGAAAGCCAAATCACTTCTGAACCTCGATGTGCCTGAATCGCTGGCAAAGGACATCACCGATGCAAGGAACTTCTATTCGTCCGTTTATCCGCTGGACGAGGGTGATTCGGCTCTGTTCTTGAACGGAATGCACATTGACCTGGAGACGACCGACACGTTTGAACTGCTCGACCTTGTGAAGAAAGAGGTTAACTTGATCAACAAGTTGAGCAGCATCGGCCTGACGAATGCCGACATCCAAGCGCTGTTGCCGATTGAAGTTGTTCCCGACAGCAGCAGGAAGATGGGCATGGGTCGGAAGAAGGAGGCAAAGTTTGCTCTGGACATCCGAGACAGCAGCATTATCTTTGTCAATGACATTGAAAAGGATGCGAAATACCAACGGTGGCCTTCATCACTCATGGAGCTGTTGAGGCCAATGTTCCCTGGTATGCTGCCTACCGTCAGGAGGAACCTCTATAGTCTGGTAAGCCCATGCTATGATTACCTGCTTTTCAATGACAGGTTGCCTGCCAAATTGTTCCAGTTTTGGTTTAGGCCACTACATATGGCCGTATGTGCATCACAGTCACGGGGTAGATTACCATAGGCTGGTGTCATGAAAATTCTAGGATTCTTCCATTCCAAGTGCAGAATTGAGTTATTTTTCTCGATGACAGTGGATTGTTCGGCTGCAACTTTCAGATTGAGAAGGGTACCTTTTCTTTATTTATGAATTCTTGTTGATTTTATAATGATTAGTTCTGATATTGATAACGATGGTACGTGGATTGGTCAGTAGAGGCTTCAGCTGGTATCATTTCGAAACTTGTTTTTCCGTTCGTTTTTCTTTGCTATGTTGAATCTCTTCTGGTCCAGAGCGCCACACGTTGGCGCTCATATTGATGCACTGCATAAATCAGATACATAATTTATGCAGTGGCACCAAGACCAGAGCACCATCATTGGCGCCCTGCTATTCCAGACACGAAAGACCAGACATGCAGCACAGGTACACGTATAGTTGGAGTAGAGCACCCTTGACTTGAGTTCATGTCGCAAACTGCTACCTGGCCTATGTAAGTCGAAGGCAGGGTGCCACATGTGAAACCCTGGACTTGGTGTCCGAGCAGCTGCTTTTAATTGGACCCTTATGGCAAACGACATGTCCATTCGACTTTTTGATTTTGATTGTTGGCCCAAAATAAAACATTGCGGTATTGGGGGGTGGGTAAAATTATTTTGCTGTCGACTATCAGAATAATTATCAGGCACGCTGGATGTAAACTTATCTCCGGAGCAGGAATCATGTCAAATTTAAACAAGGTGAGCTGGTTATGCTTTAATCCCCACAGGGTAGGGCACTGTGCGTGTTTGATGTAAGTGGGTACCTAATATTACCTTTTTCCTATTCTCTGTTTTTTTTTCAACAGGTATTGATGGTAGATCCGACGTTGTTGGCTTCATATCCTTTGCTGAAGTTAGCCGAATCTTTTGTCTTTCACTCGGCACCTGTCCGGGTGGGTCTTCTTCTCTCCGTCAACTCCAGCACCACACTTAACGGACACAATGACCTTGGTGTGGCTCTTCTGGAGGCAGTGAACTATGCCATTGAAACGAGTGGAAAGCCAATTGCAGGATTGGAGTTTCTGACTGAGGTTAGTTGAGAACGGTTTGCATATCTGTGCCTGCTCTAGTGACCGACCATCTATCTCTGTGCAGTTTGGGTTCTTGCCTCACCTTGCCTGCTTCCTCAGAACATGGGCAGGGTAGGTATCTGTGTGGCACTGATATGCACATGCGTAATTATCATGATATTCCGCTCTCCCTTGTGAAAAGAGAGGAACTTGCCTTGTTGTTTTAATGGGGCACCCAAAATGCCAAAATTGACATTTCATGACAGATTGATCTCATTTTAGGTAGGTACACATTACTTGGGGCATCCAGAAACAGTGTTCATGTAAAATTTCATTCTCCAGGTCATCTGGTTCACATAGGGGCCTAATGGCAGACATTTCAATAATTAAGAAAAAGCTTTTGCGAGACTTTGAAGCTGTGCCCACAATATTATGTGCAGATTTAGATGATTTTGGTTTCAAAAGATGTGCCAAACATTCATGCAATACACATGAGCGTGGGATTTTTAGAGCTAGATTATTGGCAGGTATATCTAGGGCGTTTATGGGAAGTTCTTACAACAATGAAATTTCCACACTTCGGCATCGTCCGCATGTCATAAGTTCTGGTCCGACACAAAATCATCCAAATCTGACCAAAACTTAAAAAAAACAGCAATTTTCATGAGAGAAGTTCAGTGTGTACCTACAAGCGGAATTTCACAAGACGCAGTTCCGCTTGTCATTCAGTGATGTCATTCCTTCGCCGCCGTCCACTCTCTTCCATTTAGTAACGTGGAACTGTCTTGCCCCCAGGTGTATGCTTCCGTCAGCAGTCAGAAGAGACCCATTGATCTCAACGACGTCAAGAAGGTTCTGAAAGTGAAGTATCCGACTGCTGATTTCAACGACATATTCGACGAGGACTCCGAGTATGACGTTGGCCGTCAGCTCAGCGCAGACTACCTTAAGCGGACTGGACTAAGCAAACTGCCTCAGGTAGGGAAGGGAGGGGTGGGAAGGGGGGATGAGTGGGTCGTATTCTTGTGTGTCTGAAATTTGGCATTTTCTTTTTGGCTTATCTATCTGAAATTCGGTGTTGATTTTTGATTTCTCGATCTGGAATTCGATGTTGATTTTTCATTTTTGCCATCTGAAGTTCCATGTTGATTTTTGATTTATCTATCTACCGACTTAATTTACAAGGACATTGTCCGTGCGAAATCAACAAACAATTAATAATTAAGAAAAGCGAATTTGAAGCCATCAAACTGGAATTGCACATAGCCCTTCTTAAAGCCGGTTTAACAGACAACTTTTGGAATCGAGATATTTACCCAGTCTGTTCATTCTGCCAAGTAACTGGGTTTCTTTTGAAAATATTTACACATGTCCCTGCCATTTTCAAACACTCTTGGATTAAGTTCCATGTTCTAACCATTCTGGAAACGAAAGTGAACTTGCCCAAATCCTTACATGATTTGAGTTCTTAACTTGAAATTGTGATCGTTTCTTCCCAGATAGTTTACTGGAAGCAAGTAGTCCTTAATACCAGACCAACCTACCACATTATTAACTCGGAATTTAAACCTCCCACATTCATTAAAAAGCATAGTCTTGAAATATGTCTGCAAAAATCTGTTGATTGTAGATTTCTCTATCTGAAATTTAGTGTTGATTTTTAATTTCTCTCTCTGAAATTCAGCGTTGATTTTTGATTTCTCGTATCTGAAATTCAGTGTTGATTTTTGATTTCTGTTATATCTGACAAATAATGATTCAGTGTTTGCTGAACGGAGTTCCATTGAACACGAAGCAGTTGAATTCGGATGACTTTGAAGAGGCTGTTCTTGGTGAGCTGATGAATCAGATGCCAATCATTCAGAAGGCCGTCTACAAAGGATTGCTCTCCGACAGTGATAACGTTCTGGACTATCTGATGTCACAGCCAAATGTTGTCTCGAGGTTCGCTTTTCTTTTTTGTGTTGTTTTTGTCCAGATCCCATTGCTGTTCTGTTATACGAAGGTCACTCTGAAAGTTTTGAGACTCTCAGAAACTGGAAATATATTTGATAGTTTTTTCAAACGAATTTTCAAAGCAGTCCCCTTCAACAATTACGCACTGCTGAAATCTGACTATCTGCAAAATCTTAGAAAAAGCTTGCCATCTTTTACTGCTGGGTCGATTGGTTTATCCCTCTTTCATCAAATTCTTTGCCTTGATTCTAGCTTTTAACCGATATTTTTTTTTTAATACTAAACCACAAGCATCTGGTTATGGTCTCACAACGTGAACTTCAATCCAACTCTCCTGACCTCATTACAGCATTACATTTCTGTTTTGTTCTGTTTTTCCACTTCCATGCCACAGGTTGAACGACCGCATTCTCGACGGGCCAAACGAATACATCAAAATGACAAGTGGCCCAATCTCTGGCATCAACAGCAATGCGGTTGGCAACAAGATGTTGAAGAAGGATATGAGCTCCCTGCTGAGACATTTGAAATATCTTCAATGGAAAGAGGCCGACAAGCTGGTCCCGTTGACTCTGTGGATTGTTGCCGATTTTGAGGAAATGATCGGTCTGAAGTTGTTGAAAAATGCATTGGAATATCTGGTACTTTTTTTTGTCGTTGGTGATTTTCGCAGCGGCAATGTAGATTTACAGGCCTTCTTACATCAGACATGTTGACACGAAACAAATAAAACTCACAGCCGAATCCGTTCGTTAAGATTGCAACAAGTGCGACGTTTCGCTCCCACAGCGTGGAGCTTCTTCAGGCGAACCAGTCTCAACTGGTTCGCCTGAAGAAGTTCCACGCTGTGGGAGCGAAACGTCGCACTTGTTGCAATCTTAACGAACGGATTCGGCTGTGAGTTTTATTTGTTTCGTGTCAACATGTCTGATTTACCCGTTCGTGGTGCTCGTGCAGAAATTGCCTTCTTACATTTTAAGTTTGGGTTGTTGATTGCTCTGCTGCATAACCAGCTTTCTTTACGGATGAACTTACACTGAACTTTAGTCCATAAAGGCTTGAATTTCTGAAAATTGCACATTTCACCGCTTTTGAGTGCAAAGCAAAGTATTGACTACAGGCTTCCTAACTATCCATATTTACACTACTGGAACTGCCGCACCACATCCTGCTTTGATTGCCTGGGGCCACATCTTACGTCATATCTGCAGTGCCCACCCCTCCAAAAATACTTGGTTCTCATATCATTATTTTTCCTATCTGTCATTTTTATTTTACCCTTCCATCACTGCTGGCCAATTAATTAAAAGACTCGTAAAATTTATTGCTTTTCACCCACCGGGGAGAAAAAAAAATGTCTTAAAAGCACGCCAATTTTACCTTTCAACCTAAAAAAGGGTCGTTTGGCATGGCATGTCCTTGTGGTCCTGTAAAAACTAAAACTCAAAACCTTTCTAGAAGCAAGTGAAATCAGAATGTTTCCCAAAACAAGTTTTTCTTCATGCTCACGAAACAAATAAGGCTCATGAAATAAATAAGGTGGCCTTTTTAATAACACAAACGTAATTTTTGGACATCAAAGCAACGGATTCCCAATTGGCCATTGTGTGCCATTTGCAAGCCTATTAAATTTAATAACTTTTCTTTTTCACTTTTCAATTTCATCAGCATTCTTCAAACAACGTTCGATTGGCCGTGATTCACAATCCTGAGGCAAGAGAGTCTGGTGCTTATCCAATCAGCAATGCTCTGGCGGCAGTGTTTGCCTCCGAGCAACCAATGAAAAGAAAGCTTTCTCTTCTGGAGAAGATTGTGAAAGAGAACACAACCAGGGATATAGTCGATGGTGAAAAAAACCTCTCTGAAATTCTTGTAAGTACTGTTGATTTTTGTTTGTTGTTTGTTTGGTTTTGTGGGCTTGGAAAACCTTGAAAAGTTGGGGATTTCTTCTCTTCTGGAAAGATCAGAGAAATACGGAAAAGTCAGGGAATTATGAATTACCTATTCACAGACTTAAAAAATAATTCTTATTTTTTTGTCGATAAAAGGCTGCTTTTTCTACTCACTGTCCGCTGCCCACTCCATTAGGTTCCTTTGCCCCCAAGAGCAGGGCGTCTGTGGCCAATACGAATACGAAAAATTGGAATCTAAGCAGGAAATGATTCCCGAATCCTACTGTAACTGAAAAAGCCAGCCTGTCAACGGAGAGCGGGAAGTCTCGGAAACGTCATCTCCGCTGCTTTCAACTGGAGAACAAATCGTTGAGTGAATTTTCGTTTGCCAACATGTTTATTCCCTTAGTTTGTTGGCACGTTTCTTTTGCTTGATTTGTCTGATGTATTGGTGAAGTGGCGGTGATCACCAACTGATGAGTGATTAGTCTTGCCACCACACTGCGGACGAACCCTCACTCTTGGTCTGTTCGGCATTGTCAGTTGGTAAATACGAATAAGTGATTGTTGTTAAGATTTCTGTTGAAAATCATATTCTTGAAAATGTTCAAACATGAGATTGTCCTGCTTGAATGACAGCAGCTTTTTTTAGATGAGGTGGGTGCTGGAATCCGATTGTCCGTCTTTCATTTCATTTTTCTCCTGACAGGGAATCGAACTGACCGAGTCAGGACAGATCAGTGATCTGATTGCAGCCGATCGCTTGTTTCTTGACAATGTTCTCAGCGTGAAACCAGGCGACAGGCTTGTCGTCTTGAATGGCAAAGTGATTGGTCCTCTGTTGGAGAAGGAATCATTTGAAGTTGATGACTTCAACGTCCTTCAACAGTTCTCCAACTCACTTTATGTTGATAATTTGATGAAAACGATCAATGGGGAACAACTGGGGAAGCATGCATCAATCTTCGTTGAAGGAAGAGCAACCAAACGTAAGTAAATCTGCTTGCTTACTTAGGATAGATGAACACCGTTTTAAGTTTCATAGAACGAAAGTGAAAGACCGAGCAGACACCCATTTGGCATGCACAGTGCACACTTGCCTTGTGATTCAAATGGGCCGGGTTCAATCCCCGGTGATGACTGATTTCTTTCAGGAATTTGAAGTTCTAGGCATGTTTCAAGAAGGAGACAGTTTAACATCTAACATAATATAAAAACACACTGAGCCATTCAGCATGTGTAG
>JASGXE010006427.1:0-20655 GCA_030068105.1 Sinentomon sp. SZTP_YWyxl
GAGTTTTGGAAATGGCAAAGTCTGGGCTATAACATGAACATGAAAAGAAAAAAACAGCTTTTTTCCACTTTTTTGCAAAAACCCACGGTTTACCCCCCCCCTTAAATTTGCATAGTGTTGGCCTGTCCCGATAAATTAACATTTTCCTGGCAAATTCACGGATTCGAGAAATGTTCCAGGCAATCAAGGCTGTTTTTGGCCTGCCACTCCAATGGCCATCTTTGCAGGACACCCTGTCCTGTCCTCCTGGCTTTCACAAAACATTTGGCTGAAGACTTAGGCCCGTAGTTGAATTCAGAGTGGCTGGTAATCCTGGTGCTGCCTGCAACTCACCATGGACATGCCTCTATGAAAACAGAAAGCAGGAGAAGATACCTGATTACAACCACACCTCATTTTTCTCCAACCACAATCCAATTGTGCAACCGGCATGGACACCAAGTTATACAGAATCACCGATTTTATTCAAAGCAAACCAAAACTCAGTGTGGTCAGTAGCAAAAGACAATGGTTTAACGTGGCAAAAATATGCCCCGATAATCTCCACGTAAGGGTACATTTCTACGAACTTTCTGATTTCGCTTCGTACCTTCCTCCAGGGTGTTGCCCCTTCCCACCACAACCATCGTGCATGGGTATACCTCGTCACCATGCTCCCTAACAGCTGTATTGGCTGGTTAGAGCATGCGAAGCTAACCACACGATCGCCAATATCTCACCCACATTTTTGGAGTTTTGGACTGCACCAAAAGAAATTTATGCATTCAAGCCAAGAGACGCATCGACCACCTAGAACACAGTGTTCCCATGGATTTATGCATCGAAGCTTTCTGGCAAGAATACGGGAGGGTTATGGATGCCAGGGAGAACAAACACACCTCAAGCAGCAGGTTAGATGCTCAAAAATAGCCTCGTCCAGCTGGGCCACCGTATATATTTTGGTTTGTCGTATCAAGTGTTGACAAAAACTGGGACGCCATGATGATAATATGATATGACCAACTGTAGCCATCGAAAATCCAAATTTATTGGATCCCAGTGATTATTCAAAGAAATTGATTATTGAGAAAGTGATTATTTCTTGAATGAAGACCAGAATTTGGAAGAATTTCTTTTCAGTCACTTGCAACAAAATCATTGCGATTTTATGTAATCTTTGTACAAATTCTTGTTCAATTACGTTTTGAAATGAGAGCAGTGCCAGCTACTACCTTTCTTTTTTTATGTTTTACGTATCTTCTTTAAGGTTTATTGAGGAATCAATGCGAATGGTTTGTGTTGAGAAAGTATGACGAATTCTACGCATTGCAGGAGAAAGTGATCGAGTTCCATGGTGAAATTCAGCATGGTCTTCAATTGTCTCCAAAGTCAATGTTTGTTTCAACACGGAATGCTGCGTTCTTTGATTCTCAGCGGAACGTTAGTTGTTGTTCTTGCTTTTTTTTATGAAAAACACCTGAAATCTCATTGACTGTTCCAGTTTTTCAATGTGAATAGACAACTTCGGGATGACAAGTGGAGTGGAAGGATGCTCGAAGCCGCAGGGTTGAAGTGGTGTCGACTGCAAATGGATTGAATCAAGAGGGGTCCTGTGTTGGAGCAAGGTCAAAGGTGTGGACCATATTGCGAGTAGAATTATTGTAAGAGGATTTGCTGCTGGAACCTTCTTCTCTTCCTTGTTGAGTCACCCAAGCACTATGTCCTACACGCCTTGCCCAAAGAAGAGCTGTGATGTCAAATGAGATGCGCTTGGGTAACGGTGACTCTCTTGCCACCCCCTTCCACCTGTCCAGACACCCGCACAGGAAACTTCCTGGGCGAAGTACATCAGGGTCTAAGGAAGAGTATGGGGTGTCCAATAAATTGTTTATCCCAGGTGCCCCAGGTCATCGTTTACTCGTCCCAACCCAGAAATTGGTGTGGTCAATGACTGGTATTGCCCGGGGTACGGCAGCGAGGACACGGAGTCATGTCGTCCCCAAACTGCTTTTGTCAGAATCGGATTAACAGCGGCCGAACATCACGCCCACCCGCTCCACCTCCCGCTTTAAAACAACGCAAAGGATGTGTCATGCTCTTCGCTGTTCCTCACGCCCGTGTGTTTCCACACGACTGCGGCATCTCGGCCTGCACACGATGAAGCTGATTGGCTGGAGTGACGCTGTTTGCATTTTCGGAGAGCTTGCATGCAGTGGAGGTGAGAAGGGAAGTGGACCTGTTTCTCTTCTACCCCTGACTGTTTGCTTCCCAGTCCGGAGTTTGAGGGAAGGGTCTGTCCACTGTCATCCAAGACAGACCCAAGCCATGGACATCTCCCAACCTGCACCAGAATTGCAATCGTGTTGTAATCGGGCCAGTGGGCCCGAAGGGGCCACTAGTCTAAATAATTAGCATGATATGACCAATAAGTTTTTCAGCAAAAACATGGGCGTGTTTCTATCGAAACAGTTGAGTTTCTAGTACTGTGATTCTTGCATGCACATTTGGACACGTCAGTGGTTTTTCAGTCGTGTAGGGATTTCTGGAATTTTTTTCTGCTTCCTTTCTCTCTTCAGCAACTGTGTGCCTTCCTTCAGCAGTTGGTTCTGAATCCGACCCTTCGTTCAAGTGAGCTGATCCATCTCTTTTTGACATCACCACTCGATTTTGACGATGCGTTGGGAAATGTGGAGAAAAAGCTGGGAAAGATGATAAAGTCGGTCCCTTTGAAGCTGCAACGGGAAAAAGGACAGCACTTGGAGTCGTTTATTAACAGCTTCATTTTGTCTGTATTTGCTTCGAATCCAGCTTCCAGGTGAGTTTGATTTCTGTATTTTAGCTGTTAACATTGATTCAGCTGAGCCCAGCTTTCAATGGACGGAGGAGTTTGCTTGTTTTGACATTCCTCAAATGTGCCACCGCTTTTAACGAGTTTCCGAGAGAGATAGTTTCGGGGTGATGACTGCTTCTCGAGTTTCAGGGTGATCACCCTGCACTTGTATACAGGGTGGCCAAAAAAAAGGTAACCGAAAGTTTGCAGTTAAAAGTTGTCAATTTTTATTCAAATTAAACAACTTTAAAACCACACGATTGTGTGTTCTTTTCTCTGACACATGCGAGGTTCTCTTTTTCATGAATCATGTGGCTGCTCAAGAAGATGTTCGAAATGGCAGCCTTCAGCATCTCTCACTGTTGCTCTCAAAAGTTGTCCATCACCACTTTTTGTGGACGCAGCTCGACTTCCTGGATGACCGTGATGACATTTCGTTCATTCGTCCGCGTCCGGTTGCCAGAGCGGTCATGATTTTGAATTCAGACCGAATCGAAACCACGGAGGTGGCTACCGGATGCAATAATTTGTGTCTGGATGAGGCAGAATGGATAAAATCTGCTTCAAATGCAGCACCAGCTTTCCATGCTGGGCCAACGATGCATGTGTCCATACACAGGATGAAGTTTCTATAGATTGATGCTCATCAACAAAAACATGCAACAAACTGCACTATTCTCAAGTTTAGTGGTGCGGAACACCTTTTTAGCACACCTTTACAAAAAAGACTGAAAACACATTTTTAAACCATGCAAAACCAGCAGGAACAAACCGGGCAATTTGGGTTACCTTTTTTTTGGGCCACCCTTTACACCACCCCCTTCAAAATTGTTAACACATAAATAGGGGTTCCTTGTCAACTCAAGTGCCATTTCAGAATCAATGTAAACATGTGCTGCAAAACAGCATCACATTCGTATAAGGCATGAAACTGCATCAAGCCCTGTTCATCATGGCAGTTGCACGGTCTATGTTTGAGCCAGACCTTTGGAATAATGATTCTTCCTGTGTGTGTGCAATATCGGCAGGGTGTGTACAACAAAACAGCATGATTTTGTCCATCTATCAGGGGGTGGGTGTAAAATCACCGTGTGAGGTCAAGCAGTAAAATTATGAAATTTCAAATTAAACATTGCTGGTATTTTGTCTGGTTGACAACTTAACATCACACATGTCATAATAATTTTCAAGTTCACACATTCTTTTTCAGTGAAAAGCAATGGTATGGATTGCCCAAAATTCAAAGTCTTCCCGCTGACGAAATTTACGGAGATAATTTTGAGCTCTGTTCGGATCCAGATGTCGTCTCCAAGGTTGACCCCAACTCCAAAGTATCAGCAGCAGCATCAGCAGCAGTGGTTGAAGTTGATCCAGAACATTTGCTAAACAATCTGCTTGGCATTGGTTTGTTTTGCCAAAGCATTTTTCTTTTATCAGTGAAGAGGCATTTGAAAAGAGAAATTTAGCACAATTTATCTTGCAGTTGCAAATCTGCCACAAGATTTTCATAGGTGAAATTTGCACCTAATGAATAACACAAGTAGCAATGAATTATGGGACATGATTTGCTTCAATGAACTCGCCATGTCAAAAAAATAAAATATGTATAGTGGCGGCGGAAAAACATTACTCATACATGTGTTTTTCCCATCTAACTGTTGCCTCCGAAACTTTTTTTCTTTCTTTTTACTCTTATGCATTTGGTAGAAAATAAAGTGCCAAATTGCAACGGAGCTTCCCAGAGGTGTCAGATTTTGACATTAGTGATGAAAGAGGATCTTTTATTTCTACAGCATGGAGTTTTTGCTAAAATCTCAAGAATGGAAATTTTTCACATGTATGGGTAATCTTTTTCCGCCGCCAGTATACACTCGTTTTTTATATGAACAGGTTGTATAACAAATAGGAACAGACAAATGTGTCTCAGCTTTTATCAATGCTTGAGTAGGTACTCCATTCATGTATGGCTGCACCCCACCCCTTGTGAGGTTGATTTGGTGTCGGTTGCACTTTGCAAGTTTATGATGAGCAAACAATGCCAGATTGGCGAGCTTTCACACTAAAAATGAAATTGTTACGTTAATGCCTGAAAAACCAAGGAATTTTAAGTCCGGCGTTGTCGTTTCAGGACCAAACTCCAGTTCAATGAAATTTGAGAACCCGAAACGAAAGATTTTCATTTTCATTAGGATTGATTTCATAAATTTATTCTCAAGGCATGTTTGATCTTTTTTTTTTCAGTTGTTGAGATGTTCTGCATTGCCAAAACAAGGCTACGGTGGTTGCTTGGCATCAAGCTGTTGTTTGGAAAAGTGCTGTACGTCTGCACGACCGCAGCTCTAGCCAGAAGGATGAATGGTTTGCTAACTGCAGACAGAATTGCTCCTCTGATTGATCTGACACATGGTTAGATTTTACTTACAGGTCATTTTACTTTTCATTTTTTATTTTTTTTTTTTATGCCCAGCTGCAACTAGGAGGTAGGTAAGTGCAGCACAAGGCAGGTAATCTGAAGACAGGTTCCCTGAGTTGTTCGCAGTTCACTCATCTCTCGCCACCCTCTGTCCTTGTGAGAACATTTAAACGTGACAAATTTCAGTTCATTCCTTTGAAAACAGTCTCCGAATCGTTGTTAACCTGAAATGGGCAACCCAAAATCCACAATTGGATTTTTGGTGACTCTTCAGAGAGGAGAAATACCATTTTCTTGTAGTTTTTTTCTGTGTTAGAATTTGGTTTTTCCTCAACTTAAGTCATGTTGCCACTTTTTAAAATACTGTAAAACGTGTTGTGTGTTTCGATCCATGATAAGCTTATTTTCATCTGTCTTCATTGAGAACTATTACTGAAGTTTTGTTAGGAAAGTTACTAAATTGCTTATTGTGAGATAATCAAGGGAGATACAGCGCTGAAATTTTGCACAGAAACTACACTTGCTATGTCTGTGCATAGCGTTTTATTTCGGTTGGATTAAAATTTTGGGAGTCATTGGGCCGATTTTTTAAACGAAGCCCATCTTTTAGGACGCGGGTTATTTTCTTTTTAAATGCAATTTTGTACACAAAAAGAAAACAATCCGCAGCATAAAAGATGGGCTTCGTTTAAAAAATCGGCCCATTGTCATGTTGATACTTGATTGGTGTTCAACTACCAGTATTCATTTTGATTGGTGATCAATCAGATGAGGATATTCTTTTCAGTCATCTCAAAGCTGTGGTGGAAAAGAAAAACTAGAACAGTGAAAAAAATTAATGCCAGATTTTATTCCGAAAATACAGATTCAAACGGATATAATAAAAAAATTTTTTTTTACTTAAAACTTCAAGATGCAGTATTCAGCAACCAGCCCAAGTGCAGCCATCTTCAGAGACAACTCAGAAAAGAACAGGCACGGATTTCACTGCAATCTTTGCTCTACAAATACCTATCCTGGTTCACTACAGCACAGGATTTGTCAAATGGCTGTGATATGCTCCACACTTTTCTCCAGATGCCACAAATGAATAAGAACGTAAGTTTATGTTGATTCTCAGAGGAGAGAAAAATTCATAACTACTTGTATTAAATTATTATGAGGTGTTAAATTTCTTCCAGCCAAACTTCAGGCTTGCAAAGGTAATTCCAAGGAACATGCCCAGAAACTCCCAAATTACACTTTGTTCCATGAATTTTGATACATATTCAAAAACCGGGAAAAGGCTTCCGGTTCATAGGGGGTTAAGAATGTTACCATGGTAATATTGTGCGTTTCCATGGTAACAGTCGTAACCCCCTGAGAACGAGAAGCTTTTTAGCAGTTTTTGAGTGGCTACTACGTGGAAATGAAGGTCGTAGGACATTTTTCCACTGAACATTTTTGTTCCGTGTATCTTTGCGAATCTGTCTTCGAAAAATGGCTTTTTTGCAATGACCCCAAATCTCAATATCTCAGTTTCCCCAAAACAACCCCAAATTGGGCTTTTTTGGGGGGCATTGCGTGGAATTGGAAGCTCGGATGGTTTTTCGTCACTGAACATTTTTTGTGTCACTCGTTTCAAAGAACCTGTCTTGAAAATTTGACAGTTCTACGATGAAATCTTACCTCCCCCATGAATTCCCCAAAGGGTCCATTTTTGGGGGGGGCAATACTCAGTAATGAGGGGGTCGGATCACTTTTTTCCCCTGATTAGTTCGATTTGTACGGTCATAGGGAATCTGTTCCGATATTTCGGGGGGTTGATTTAAGGGACACCCTGTATATTATGTTTTAATTGTTTTATTTATTTATTTTATTTCTGACAGTTTTTTGTTTTTATTTCTGACAGTTATCATATGGACTGTTGGATATTGTTGTGGATGGTCTGTTTCCAGAGATACAAAACATAGAAAATCATTCCTGAATTATTCAGTATTCATTCAGCAAAAGATTCCATCTTCTTTGCGAGTCTTTCAGCAGATTGCATCATGAATCTGAAGCTTGTTGGATAAAAGAGAGTTGAGAATCATCTTCTGCTTCTAATCTGATCTTCCTTTGTTGGTGAGCAGATCCTGCCACTTCACAAGGACTTGTGATGTGTCTGATATGTATTGCATATCCCATGTTGAGTTTTTATCTAGTCGCATTAATTATTGTTAAATCCCTTCCCCATCTGTTGATATTTATCGAATCATTTTTGTTTTGAAAAATTTTAATAAAAGTGACAAAACAGTGTCTAGGCAGTGTGTTTACCTTTTTAAAAATTTTCTGCAGTCTAATCCTTATGTGCTATGGCCAATATTCCCCAACCACCTTGTGCTGAAATTTCATTTCCACGAGTTGTAATTTTAGATGCCAGCAATGAGTGAGAGGAAGAAAGATAAATAAAAGATGCCCAATTACAGCCATTGACGGATGGAATGCTCGTGTTTGCCCATGTGCCCATTCACAAAAATGATGTGCGTTTCCCCACAGAGCATTCACCATTCAAACCTGCATCATCATTAAACGGAAGTCTGCATCAATCTTTTTTCTGAGACTTAGAATGTTTTCCCCAAGAAGAGTCCACTGCTGATGCTGAAAATGTGGACTATTTGTACCTGCCTTTAGTGAGCACCCTGTTTCACAATAATTATTGATGGAAGTGCTGCAAAAAAGACTGGCAGCTAAATATCAACAAAATTACCCACTGTTTCAGGCAGATTGTTCTCAAAAGTAGGCAGGCCTACAGAAATAAAAAATTCAGTCATAAAATATCAACAATTTCAACGTATCGCAGCGTAGTATCTTGGCAACATGTAGAATTCAGTTGGTTCGAACGGCCAAGTGTTGTATTCCCCACAGCAGAATATCCTCCAGACCTTCGCATCTCAAGTCAAAATTCAACGCACGTTGAATTTTGCAGGCCGTTTTTCAATAAATGCTGCCATGCCTTCAGTCCGATCAGCCTAAAAAAATAAAAAAATATTAGGTACAAGTGGCAAGAATGGTTGTCTTGCAGCTGGAGTGAAGGTGCCATGTACAACACTCCGACTAATGATCATGTGTTGCAAAACATGACAACAATCATGTAATATTGTGTAAAACAAAACTGCATCCCATTTGAAGTTGAATAACCCCTGTATTGGCCACATTTTTTAAATTTCACTGCTAGTGTTAAATCCAAAATAACTGTATTTTCTCAGATTCGTGGAGAAGACAATTATTTACGAGGCGGTGGAATTTTGGAGACCAGAATTGGAATTTAAGGATAATATAAAGGGAAGACATTGAAATTGCATGTCTCACAACCGCTGAGTGCCTCCCTCAACATGTCAAATTTTCCAACTTTCCTCTTAAAAATTTGTGATGTCAGCTGGCCATCCAAAACCCCAACTCCTGAATATTTGAATTTCACTTCAACTTTTTCTCCAAAATTCTCTCCTTTTCTCTCGAGCTCGGGATACTGGGCTGCACTCAAATAAGCCAGCATTGAACAGACATCTCGTTAAAATTCCACTACCTAAGAAAGATGAGACCATGGAAGCGTCTAGCAGTTGTCGCAATACTGTTGAAATCTTGTCACATAATTTTCTTGTCTTGTGACTTCAAACCTTATAGCATAAGTTTCGGCACCTTCCTACTCTCTCATAATTTCATGCCTCCTGCAGCTCGAAAAACTGTTTTATATCCTTCTCAAGGTCCAGTGCAAAATCATCAATTTCTGAAAGGCCTTCGATCATGTAACGCTGATTACCTTTCTGAGATGACTTCCATATTAAAATGAACATGAATGTGAAAAGATCTCCAAGAAGCTTTTCTGGTTGGCATCGAGGAACTTAAAACATTTTTGTTCGCTGTGTATTTTTTGCAAAACTAATAATTCAAGATTTCCTGAGAAGAATTTGTCACTTGTCCATTATTCATGACAACAAGAAATTTCTCATCTGCCGGCACATGCAATCGGAGACAAGCTTACAAAATTTCAGGCAAATGCCTCTCAGATAAAAAAAGGTAGATTAATTTAAGTATTTCTTAGCCTATTTTATTCTAATTTGATGCACCCAGGACCCAAAGTCATCTACAGCATATCCAAAGTCATCTACAGCATAAGAGTGTGACATGTAAGAGTGTGACAGAGTGTAACGAGTGTGTCACGTAAGAGTGTGACATGTCAAAAGTTGGTGAAGGAGAAAAAATCAACAATTTTGGCTCTGTTAGCCAAAATAGCAGCCTTTTTCAGCAGGGATCCCAATTTTTACCTTTCGCTACAAAAAAGTGAAAGCGGCAAATACGCACCTTGAATTTTGTTTTGTGGATTTTTCAAAGGAAATGAAAAAAAAACTGTCACACGAAGAAAGTGTCGCAGGGAGTCGTGATAGCTCCTCAACCAAGAAAGTACCATATGCAATGGCAAATTATATCATTGGAATCAGCATAAAAATGGGTACCTGCTTTGGTGACATCAAAAAGTATAAAGTCCAAAAATCATGAACTTTTCATTTTTTCTCACCCCTGCACCCAAGGAACCCCTCAAAGATGAATTCTAGCAAAAAATATTAGTTTCCAACAAATGTCTCACCGTAGCAAATGTAGCATAGAAGAGGTTTTTTTCTGTCTTCAACCCCTCTTGCAACGTTGTCTCAAGAGCTAGATGTAAACAATAGAGCAGAATACAAAGTGAAAAAAATTATTGAAGAACTGGACAATTCTGGTCCCATCATCTACCTAAATCACCAAGTGTTAAAAAAATTGTGCTTAAAATTGTGCTAACATACATTCACATAAGAACAAAAGTAAATGGTATTGTGAGGCATATGAGGGGGGCAGACAGAAAAGAACGAAGCTGTTATTTTTGGAAAATTTGATCGATTATACCACATGCTTTTGTTATTGTTTGGTGATCCGTGCACAGAGGGGTGCCTTTTGTCAGATCAAGGTGTTTGGTCCTGGCATAGTTCGAGACGAACCTCTCAGTTCGAATGTTGATTAGTTTTTGATGCTGGTTTTTTTTTCATGGAATGGTGCTAAAATGCAATTTTTCTTCTTTTTCAATGTTACATACATCATGCTTGACATTTTAGAATGGGTACACGTTTCATGTTCAGATGTTTCACAATGATCGTTCCATTCTTCCATTCCACTTTCCATTCTCAGCCATAGGCTGACAAGTTGCTGCAAAGTTTGAAGTTTTACTCCCCCATCCCTGTGAGGGAGTAAAACAATTCAGGTGAACCATTTAGATGAGCAGGTCAGTCAAACCAATGCTTGCCTTCAGACTCCGTGTCAGGTTGCATCCGAATGGAAGGACAACCATTCGACATTTCCATCATCCCAGTTTCCCTGACCAGGCCCCTCCCACCCCACATGTTGAGGGGGAGGAACTTTTGTATGCTGTCATTGATTTGATTATTGATTTCCGCCATGCAATACTCATGGCTGCAGCCGACCTGCGGTAAGTGGAGTATTGTGGTGACACAAAGCATGCAACAAATAACCCCTTACAGGTTGACCGATAGCTGGCAACTCCAAAAGAGGGGGACGAGACAAGACAGCACAAAAACGGCACAAGGACAACACAAACAGAAGGTTGTGGTTATCTTGGTCGGGAGAATCGGTTAGTCGTCAGACGGCCGACCGATCTCCCTTACATGGTGCAGGATGTGAACCTGCGACCACGGCGCACCCCAGGAACTTTTGTATGCTGTCATGTTACCGAAATTACCAACTGATTGGGCTGTTACAGTGCCTCATTTTAGTGTTGTCAGATTTTTGTTCAGAAGGTCAAAAAAGTCATTTCTGCCACAAACTTCACCTCCCAAAGTTAAAATGGATGAAAATGACCACAATCAAAATGGTGCTCAGCCAACGGGAGTAGCGATAAATCTAAAATCATGAGACGTACGAACATTTGCAACATTTCTCAGATAAATCTTGCAAATGTCAAATAAACTCTCACGATGACAAACTGCAGTGGCGCTTTCGCAAATGCATTGAAAGCATCAGACAATCACATGTGCGAGAGTTGAAGTAAGGTCATATTCGTATGCGGCAGGCTGTGGAAGGGATTCATGGGGGTCGAATGATCACTCACAAGCCCATTTTTGGTGGGTTCGCAAGCTAAAAGTGCACTTCGGTAACTTCTTTGAATTTCTTTCAAAATGCAAAAGCGTGCACATCACATGACTTTGATTTTACCAGCACTGTTGCAAAAACATGACATGGGGATGGGATAGACAATGCCTCTGCGCAACTTGGCAAAACAAAAACTGGAAACACAACGTGAGAGATGATGGCAAAAATCGATAATAAAACAGCAACAAGGCAAGAGTATTTCTAAATACTCGTACACCAAGTACCAACCAGAATTGACAGCCTGCTTGCAAATTGACACGACCAGCCTGGAATGAGATGCTATCTTTTCTGCCAATTTGAGAGCTTCAGAGAGGAGTTGGTCGGGTGGGAAAACTCTGCTCACCAAACCTGAGAAATGAAAGCATGATAGTAGACATTGGGTAGATCATGAAATCCATTCAGCAATTGATTCTATTTCGGTGCACAACTTCCACAGGGAGATAGTGTGTCTGGACTGTGGGCCAGGCTGTCTCTAACTGTGTGAATCGCCCGAAACTGGGCACACGAGCTTGCAGATTTCGGTCGATATTGTTGCTTCTAAAAATTAAACAATCGACGAGTTACATCACATGGGCTAATCTTAGATGTACCTCATGTTGGATGTTGAGATGCATATCCTAATTGAAGCACAAACGATCACTAGACTGTGTCATTTGATAAAAGGCATAGTTAAATAGGAAAAGACAGGTGATACTTGCCCTACTTGCCGACTTTATGAAAAAATACCGACCAGATTTTATTGCTTCAGCTTGGAAATGTATTTAAGCAGTGCCCTGATGATGCTGCAGAAGATGACCAGTTGACTTCCACTTCACAGATGAATGCAAGGAGTACCACAGCCTTGACTTGAGGCATGCAGTGGTGCCTACCCATTAATTTAAGCAGTGCTACATAAACTGCATGAAATGGCCTGTGGAAGCATTAATGTGCTTTTATGAAATCGGCATGGCTACATTCTCCAAAGAGGTCACCTTGTTTGTGATACAACATACCTACACGAACATAATGACACCGAACATGACACCACAAGTCGGTGAAAATGCAAGCAATGACATCTGCCAAACAATATTAAGAAATGAGAGCTTTTGGTGTCAAACAACGACCCCATTAAAATGCTCACCGATTTGTTCTGCTTCGGCTGCTGTGATTGGTTGACCAGATAGGCACATTTCCATGGCTCTTGATTTTCCAACAGATCTGATCAAGCGTTGAGTTCCACCTGCACCGGGAATTGTTCCAAGACCAATTTCTGGCTGGCCAAACTTTGCTGTTGAACCAGCATAAATGATGTCGCACATCATTGCCAATTCACATCCACCACCTAGCTAAAAATATGCAGGTATGGCATTAAATACATGTATGTATGTACGAGGGGTGATCAATAATTACTGAGACTACCATATTTCGAGCTGATTAATTTCAAATCTCTTCTCATGCATTCGTACAGTGGTCTTTCGAAACATCACCTGAAAAATTTGGGTTTGATAACTAATTTGGTTTTCTCAAAATCGTCGATTCAATGATGGAATGTCGACTAATTTTTGCTTCGTTGGTAAAATTGAAGTTGCTGGCATGAAAAACAACAAAGTGGATGAATTATTCATGAAAAGGCAATCACGTGGCATGCCCGCGATGATTTCGGAAATGAGGGATCTTCCGTTGACAGAAATGAAGTATGTCAATTGCTCCGTAACCCATGCACGACTTGCGGGTACCCCAAATTTCACATTCTGGCCAAAAGAAAGGTCCTTTGGATCTGAATTGTGTGCTTTTCAGCAAATGTCAGCTGGTCGCACTGTTTTTGGTACACATTTCTCGTTTTTCTGCAGAGATTTCGGTTCACTTTTTCCATTAGCCATGCACAGAGCATGCAATAGTGGTCAGAGGGTTTTTTGGCCCCAAAAACCTTTAAAGGCCACCGGCTTCTCCGATTTTTCTTTGAATTTTTTGCACTCGTTAGATATCTCAAAGACGTGTATACAAAATTGTTAATTTTCACAAAACTTGAAAAGCAATCAAGCCCAATTTTTTCAGACATTCTTTCAAAAGACCATTCCTCAAATACGTGAGCAGAGATTTGAAATTGGTCCACTCTAAATATGCTAGTCTCAGTAATTATTGATCATCCTACGTAGCAGTTGCCCTTATTCTCGAAGAAGTTTCTGTCACTCAAAATCCAAAGCAGAATTCCCCGGATTTTCCAGGTCTTGAAACCTGAGGTAAACTGAAAAGTGTTGCCACGTTGAATGCAATGGCCTCCGCTTCCGCTAAATATCCATTCCCAATTCCACAGTGCAACACGCCGTTACCTACTTTGTGGATAAACACGGACCATCTCACAAATCGTGCTTTTTTAACAATATTTTTTTCAATTTTGCAGAATGTTCCATCAATTCAACCTCAATCAAATGACTGGATAGAACTTACCATTCACAAAAAGTGTTATGAAAAATAATAAGACTGGATTTTCCTGGTTTTCCAAGTGCAAAATTACAAATTCCCGGACTTTCCCGGCTTTCCACGTGGGTGGATCCCTGTTCTGGATTATGCTCAAACTCAGTCTCTGATAGATCGACAATCTTTTATACCTATGCTCCCAATGCATGATCAATCATTGATGGAAAGTTTTGCCAAACCAGTTCAGGGGGGCATTCCACTTTGAAATCTACAAACAGGCATTGAATGCAGTACACAAATTCTGCATACGGGGACCAAAATGCATGTCCCTGCTTATTTTGGGTTTCCTAAATCCAAAGTGGGTTGTCAGTTAACGGGGGGCCCACCATGGAAAGGTGAAAAAACAAAAATTTCTCATGTTTTCAAATGCTGTTCCCCATGATACTGTGATGTTTTCTGAGCATTTTGGTCCAAAAATGAGTAAAATCCGTTAAGAAATGGCTTCACAAAACCAAATTTCAATTTGCGATGCAAATTCGACCACTACATTTAGGCTTACACCATTTCCCTCAAAGATTGACAATTCAAAAACCCCGTTTTTCTCGCATTTTGGTTTACGGTCCAAAAAGACTTTCGAATAGCATATTGCGGTTATTATTAAGGCTAGAAAGGTGAAATTTGGCACCCAGATTGAAAAAAATGTGCCCTTTCAAGTGACAGTTGGAACTTTCGAATTCTTTTGCCTTGACCATGTTTGACCCTAATTATCGAAATAACTTGCTGCTTATTTATCGCGATCATGTTTTTACTTCCAGAACACCTATTTGTGAGTCCAAATTTTGAAATTCTGACTCTGTCACTCGAATTTTCATCAAATTTTCACCCTGTTTTCAATGTCAAAGTGAAAAAAACGCTCACTCGATAATCTGGGCACCAGTTTTAAGTTTCAGTAAGCTTTTTCACTAAAAAGGCTGCCATAGATAGGAGAACCAGATGACTCAGGGGCTGAAAAATTGCATGAACACTACGAATACGTACAATACGAACACGTACAATACGTACACTACGAACACTTATAACAGTGACCCCCCACTTGCGTACCAAAAAATTATCTCAATCGGTTGATAATTCTCGATTTTGGAATTTTGGGTGGGCCCCCTTAAAAGGACTAAATTTTGTACACTTTGGTGCAGGGTGTTAGAAAGTCATTTTAAGGCATCACCAGTACTCCAGCGCTTGAGAGTATCATGTTTCACCATGGCTCAAAAACTATCTTGGCAGGTGAAATTTTGCATGGACGGACTTCATAATTGGTGTTTTGTAGAGGAAATTTGAATTTGGTCAATTTGGAGGTTGGGAATAAAACTTTGTTAAGGAAGTGTCCTTCCGTCATCAAAAGGGAACACAAATTTTTTTCTCGTTTTAGGCTGTGTGAGGGCAGTTATTTCAATCACAAAAAAGTGGTTTTTCCAACCCCGAAAATTGTCCGAATCGGAATCAGTGATATTAGATTCTCCTTTTTAGCCCATGCAGTAAATTACAGCAGAAATGAAGTCTTCAGCATCATGCAGGAAATCCTGCATTCTGTTCATGAGAAATCTGGATCTTCTTGCTCCATCTGAAAGCACCCACGCAAGCTCAGTGGCATTACCCAGCCTTCCACAAAAGAATATTTATCAAAAATTTCGTTAGTTGACAAAAATTGCTTTCCAGGCGCTTGCCTCGAAAATGTTAAATCAATTAAAAAATGTTGCAATGTTTTTTTACTTTTTGTTTAATTTTTATTTTTTAATATTTTTTTTATAATTGTCGATTAAAGACATCATTAGGCAAACAAGTTTGGGCCCTCAGGACACATATTAAACACAAGAAAAAAGCTCCACGAGGAGGGAGTGAAATGTTGCGTCTTCGCATTCTCAAAACGAACGGACAAAGGCTGTTGGTCTTTTTCTTGTGTTTAATATGTGTCCTGATGTATTTCCCGTTCGTGGTGCACGTGCAGAAAAAGTTTGGGCCCATCGTTCTTTACATTCAACCGAGAACCTACCTGCCTGCCTATCTTATTGTGAGGTACTTGATCCATAAAGGATTCTGGAGAAAAAAATGAGGTCGAACTTACAGCATACCCATTCACTGCTGCAATTATGGGGATTCTGCACTTGGAAATGCTGTCCCAATTCTCCAGAAATCCAGAAGAATACACCTCCGGAAAATGTCTGCTTGCCAGCTCTTTTATATCTGCACCTAAATAAGATGGGTAAAATTCTAACCAAATCAATCTTTATAGGCCCTAGTCCATTAGTGTTTTGTACACATTACGGCAAATCCGACATCTATAGGACTGTCGGGCCAAATTTATGTGCTATGAACCAAACATTATGGAAATCAAAAGACATGAGTTCCAAACACCTGTCAACCACCTTATCTTATCCACCACATCTGCCCGATCCTGCATATCAGATTCGGTGCAACCCAATCTCAGAAAAGACAACCACCTCATCTCAGAAAGTAAGACTCAGGGATGCCCAACACATCTCATAGGATTTTGAATCCATTATTCGAAACGTTTAATCCCCATTTTAGTTCCGCCACTGTGCTTTAATCATCTTAAGAGCTCCCTTTTCTTCCATTTTTCCCTGCCTGCCTGCCTATTCACATTCAGCACAAAGCAAAAACCACACTTAAAATTAATTCTACACTCTGCTGCTGCCTAATATACCCACCACATCGAATTTGTGTTTTGCCAATTTTTGTCCACAGTGCAAATGCAGTCATGGATGTGGTGGCAGACAGGATATTGGAACTTATATGTCCTATCTACCACCATATCTGTCACTGTTTCCAAGAAAACAGCAGTTCAGGACAAATGAAGAGCAGCGGTAAAGCAAAAATGAGATACAAAAATCAGATGGGTAGGTACATTTAAAATTGTATGAGTAAATAATGTATCCCTGAGTCTCACGCTCTGGGATGCAGTGGTTGCCAATTGATGTGGTCGATGGGGTGGCCCTGATGCTATGATGCAGTGGTTGGTAAGCAGGTCTTTGGAACTGTTCCCAAGAGATGCAGTGGTAGGCAGGTCTTTGTAACTGTTCCCATCACGATGCCACAGATTTGGTCAGCCTAAGGAAGCATTTCTTCATTTTCGGTGCCTACAAAATAAAGGTCCAGAACCTGTCCTTTCCTCTTGCTTCCAAAATGGTGAATACATGCTGCAATTGCAAAGGCCCAAAAATGCCAGGCATGGACCAAACCAAAGCAAAAATGACAGCCCTGAACCACACATTTTCATTTGACACTTCTGCACTGACGCCTAAATGAGCACTTCTGGATGTTCTTATTGTTCTGTCTGACTTCTATGGTTAGCTGCACCTTGCACTGGAAGATAGCAGCCCCACACCACAATACGAACACTACCTAGCTACAATGATTGGTACCCAGGTTGCCAACTGTTCCTTCCTACCCTTGTCTGACTGCCAAAACTGTCCGTATTCATTCAATAGGTAGGCCTACCTACAAATTGATGGAGACCAAAAGGCAAACTGAGCAATTTCATGACTTCACGGTCAGGTCATTCTTGTCCTTGTACCCGTATGTAGGAATGTAATTGGGCATTTTCTCCAATTTAATGAACAACTCTTCATCGGAGTTGATAATGCCTTGAAAATATTCGCAACCGCAAATGCATGAAATCACTCCACAGGTAGAATCAACTGAAATCAACATGAAATTACTCATAGGTAGAATCAACAACGTAACAGAGCAGATTTATGTTATGTTCCTACGTACCAGCTGCAAAGGCCTTCTCACTCCCTGTCATGACGATTGCACCAACTTTGCGATCTACCTGAAGGTCTTTCACTGCCTGACTGACTTCAGTCATCAGCTCATTGCACAACGCATTCAAGAATTTTGGACGATTGAGAGTGATGAGACCGACATTATCACTGCTGCCTCTACGCTCAACCAATATGTTCTTGAAATCTGAAATAGGATTCAAAGCTAGCAGGAAATTATGGTGATAAACAATTACGATAAACTAAAACATGCAACTTGCAAATCATGCAGATACCCACCTACCTATTGGTGTTATCAATGCATAGCACAATGCCAGTTAGGCCTGCAAGGGATAGAAAAAAATCAGCAAGGTCATGGATCTAGAATCAGCAAGGTCATGAAGCTAGAAGTCTGTGCAACAACTCATTAAAAACCACTGGCTGGTTTTCTTCCATTACGACAGCTGCAGTTCGAACACCTTGTCCTTATATTTGCCAATTTGGCTATTATGGTCCTGACTGCCTGTCCAATTTCAATGACATTCCTTATTTCAACATATGGTAAAGCTCACTGCCTATATATACACACACACCGGTTTGTGTGAGAAGTGAAGCAAAGCGTCAGGGGCATGTTACATTGCTGGAGCAAACTTGAAACGCTCCAGAATTTGGAATACAAGTAGGCCTAACAAGATAGGTAACATACCATTTTTAATGGTTGCAGTTCGGAATAGGTACCTGCCGACATCTGAAAACAGCTGAACTGGACGAGGTTTCACACACGCTCAAGCAGCCAAAATAGGATAGGAAGATGAGGACGATGTAGGCAGGTTAGAGGATAGGTGTGTCAGGATAGGTTAGGTTGGTTAGGTTAGGTTTAGTTAGCTTTAAGTATATCAGAGAGCAATGGTGATAACTTGTTCAGTTCAATGTCGGCAGGTATTCCGAACTGTTACCTTTTTAATTTTACTTTGGTATGAGTCGGGTAGGATTTTACTTAGCAAAAGGTTCGAATTTTACTTTGGACCCGATTTTACCAAGGATGAGAGACATTGGCCTAACATCCAACATCTGCTGCTTTTATAATTGTGGTTGTTGGTCAGCCCCTAAAAATAGGTACATCCCTCGAACTTGAAGAGAGAGGCCCGATCACGATTTTAAACTCAGTTCAAGTCTTGCCTGCAGAGATTCGAGGAAGTATTCCTTGCATGTCGGACCATGAATGAGTGGAATGTTTTGAACCCTGGGGATTTTGCCAGGGCATAAAAAAAAGAAAACCTACAGTGTTCCAACTGTCTCTGTGTGAATGCATTGTGATAGGCATTCGTTGTTTTGCTTTTTGTTTTCTTTATGCACTGTTTAAATTTTCTTTATTAGCTATTTTTTCAGAATATCCTTGCTTGCATAACTTGATTTCGCTCCAACTGTGCTAGGCAACCCTGCCTCCATAGACCTATGTACCTATTGAAAACATAGAAACAACATAAAAGAACTTGCAAAAAATTATGATAAACTTCAATCGCTTTATAGTTAGAAACTTTGATGAGAATAAACTTACTTTCTGGTTGTGTTGAGTAAAAACTCTGTTGAAATGCTCCTCTGAATATCCGTAATGTTAGAAATGGTCTGACTGAAAGTAACATTGTGTTACCTACAGCAGATTCTAAAATGAAATTCTGTTATATTATATTCCAGTAGACCTGAGAAAGAGAGAAATGTAAGAGGGAAATCAGTAGGTAGGCAATATCTGGAAGCATGATGAAAAAATAAATTGAAATACAACCCATGACTGTTTCTTGTAGGAAAATGTGTGAACCTGCTCACACGGTGGTGCTGGAAGGACAAAAACTCACTGAATTGAATTCAACGTCCTAAACAACAACTGACCCCGACATATGCAAGGTTTGATTGATGGCTTCTTTTTGCCAAAAACATCACAAAGGTAAAAAAAACAGACAATGAAATGCAGAACAGGCCATCTCAATAGTTTTTTGCAGATAATTGCAATTGCAGATAAGATACGAGTTAAATATTTTTAATGCCTTACAACAAGGCATCCATTCAAAGAAGAAGGGTAATAAAGAGTGGAATAGATATAGTTTTAGGAAAGAGTGGATGAACATGGAAGTAATAAATTTGATAAAGCAAAAGGATAAAGCATACCTAAAATATAAGAATGATAAGTGCAACCTGAACCTATTTAACAAATACAAAATTTTAAAAAACAAACTTTCAACTAAAATAAAAGAGGTACGCTCAAATTATTACAAAAAACAATTAGAAGACACCAAACATAACATGCGCAAGACATGGTCGCAACTAAATAAGCTAATGGGAAGATCCGGAAGGGCTATGCACATTCCTGAGGAAATGAAAAAATGGAATAACTTGGATACATTATTGAATGATAAGAACCATATTGCAAATAATTTCAACGAATACTTTGTTAATATTGCTGCACATTTGTCACAAGGACTGTCAAGCAACCTAAACATTGATCAAAACCTGACCACTGTGATCGTGGCTAATACTGCAGGTTTACTCCCTGTCACTGAGGAAGATGTTAATGAACGCATCTTATCCTTAAAAAACAATACAACTTGTTATGAAGATCATTTAACAATCACCATGATAAAAGAAAATAGAGAAGTTTTATTAAGACCCATATCTATATTAATAAATGCTGTTTTGGATACGTGTAAGTTTCCTCGGATCCATAAAAAAGCTAAGGTGATTCCGATTTATAAAAACAGTGACAAGACATTAGTAGCGAACTACAGACCTATATCCATATTACCAACGATAGGGAAAATAGTAGAAAAGGAAATTCAGCAGCAAATAGCAAAATTTTTAAACAAATACAAGATTATAAGTGAAAATCAGTTTGGTTTTAGGGAGAATGTGTCTATAAACAATGCACTACAAAAGTTTGTGACAAGTATACATGATGCGTTAGACAAAGGGAATTTTGTTCTAACAGTAGCGCTTGATTTATCAAAAGCTTTTGATATGGTAAATTGGTCAATACTACTGCAAAAACTTGGAAATAATGGATTACGAGGTAAAATACTATCATTAATAAAGGATTACTTGACTGATAGAAC
>JASGXE010006428.1:0-22742 GCA_030068105.1 Sinentomon sp. SZTP_YWyxl
TGTATAATCTTCAAGGATATTCAATGTATGAAAAGTCAATGAATATTTGTGCAGGGTGAGTAAGGTGGCTTCAATTAGCAATTCCCTTTTATTGCAGTGTGAGTCAAATTCATAAGGCACAGAGATGTTAAAAGAAGACCTGGAAAAAAGATTAAGATAAAGTGGCAATTTGTCAAAAAGCTGTTGTTGGTTTTTGTTCAGTGAGTCGGTTGGGTAGGAGGACCCTGCGACTAACCTGGATAGTTGAAATGATGCGATTGGTTAGATCAAGTGCAGCCATTGCAGTGCACGTTGAGAAAGAATTGACACCTCGTTGCAAACCACGAACAATTCGACCATCCTTCTGGTACTCAATTGGCAACCAAAACAAATCACGGATTCCTTGAGCTATAAGAGGGAAAAAGATGGATTCTCTGAGGAGCAATAAAAGAAAAATGGTTTTCGAGAGCTCACAAGAGGAAAAATTGTGCCACTTCATTTCCATACCGGCATCTGAACCAAGAACAGTTGGAAATAGAGATCAGCGAAAGAGGAGCAAAGAAAGCATGGGTACCCTAACCTAAAAATAGCTTTTCATAGCAAGGTACTTGAAAATATAGCCTTTTAAAAAACCAATCAAATGGTCCAAATATGATTTGCTCAAAAGACTTTCATGATGAAATAAAATCAGTATTTTTGACCACTGAAACGGTCATTTTATTCTCAAAGAAAAATGAGAGAATTCAATTCCAAGCTGCAATTCAAAAAAAAAAAAAAAAATCAAGGCCGAACAGCACAAAATCTATCCCCGGGGAGAAGTACTCCGGAATAGCGTTAATCCGAGGTTGCAGGCATGACTTTTAGCATTGAAGTACGTAAATGAAGAAAATTATACCTGCAACATCGGATTGGCGCTATTCCGGAGAACTTCTCCCCCAGGAAAAGCATAACAGATCATGGAATGAAGAGATTGAATTTTTTGAAAATGTTTGGAGAACGTGCAGAAACGTTTCTTCTCTAGGTTGCCCTGAGTCATTTCACTAGTAGGTTATCTTTTTTTCATCTGAGATCAACTGATAACATAAGGACTAACCAAGCTGTACGACAGCATGCATTGGTCCCACACCACCCAGGATACTTGGAAGCTGGTTCTTCTTGATATCAGCAACCCACTCGTCAACAGCAAACTGAACCAACTTATCAAGACCCAACAAACTGAAAGAAAAAAAAAAAAACAGTTAAAATCACAAGCAACAGCAATTATTGGGATCTTGCCTATTTTTATAGGATTTTCTGATTGGCGCCACGAAACTGCCAACAAGGTACGTCAACAAAAACTGCCATGAAACAATCTATCCACGTTGTGTTTTATGTTTAATGGTCTAAAAATGCAATACTCTCCCAGCTCAGCAGGCATCAACAGACCAAGAGGATGGGGGTTCGAATCCCCATCCAGACATTTTTTTCAGAGAATTTCACAAAAAAAAAAAAAAAGATATGAAAAACAATGACAGATGAGCATCTAAATTTGACAACATTGGTTTTTCAGAGTGCTTTTGTTTTGAGATGCAAAAAGGCCTTGCTCAGAAGTCAATTCCCGATCAGGTTGCTGCTGTTCGCCTCGTTTCAGCGACTGGTGCCTGACACGATGACAAGTGATCAGATCAATAACAATACTCAAAGGGATCACATCATGAACTGTGGAGATGATGGAGTCGTGACGTATGCTGCGACATGCCAGGGGATGTCAGGGTCGTAAAAATGTTGTCAAAGAAGAGAACAGCATACCCATCCGACAACAAAGCAACTTACAACAGACCCAAACCCTAAATCGAATACGAAGCGTGTCACGAGAGGTCTTTGAAGTCACTAAAATCATCAAATGAAAATCTCTGCGATGGTGGAGCAATCCTTGAGGTTTCCTAAGAAAATAACACAACACTGTTTCGCCAAGAGTAAAAAAATCCATAAAAAAGGAACAATTTTTTTTACTCTTGCGTTCGACCTTCTCTTACCCAAACTGGTAGTTGAGTCGTTTCAGTTTCAGCTCGGAGTTATTCAGCTGACCTAATCCCATCAGAATTCCAGTTATTGATCCCTGAGACATGTTGACAAACTTCCCCTGGTAGTCGATCTTTATTGGAACATCCGGGGAGAAAATGAACGACCTATGAATACGAGGAGAAACGAAAAAGAAAGCTGGCATTCAGGATGTCTATTGTCTTCCTCCAGGCAAGTTTGACAATTTCCCCTCCACATCTGTTGAATTTTATCAACATTGCACACCATCATGGACCCATCTTTGGAACAGACTCAACAGAAGTTGATTTGTGATGGCCATTGGTCCTTATTCCTTCACTCCCGAACAAACGGCTGTGCTTATTTTTCAGAAATATCCCCATCGCCGTAACACGAACCAGACTCCGTACCGACTTTTGTTTTCCATCGCCAAACCACGAGTGACACTCGTTTCGCGGTGTCGGCTGATTAAAAACAATTTTGTTATAATCTTTGCGAGATCACAGTTATTTTTAAATGTTTAACTCTGACAGATAATGAATCAGGGTGCATTTTGCATCTTTATTTCGTCACGATCGGATCATTTCAAAATCTTGTATCGTGAAAGTTTCGGAAATTTTGGCTGCACCTCGTTTTTCGGTCCGCACGTTGGAGAGAGAGGTTTAGAGCTCCCTTCATTCAAAAGTATTTTCAGACTAGCCAGCCATACCCTTCTAATGGGGTGGAGGGGCATTCCGCCATGGTTGATTAAGGAAAGCTTAATCAATGTATTGTGAAAAGAGTAGGAGGTTAAGGGGTAAGTCAAGACTCACTTGAAGAATGTGTCCGAAGGGGGAGGTGGGGTTGGCAGGCACTGACAATGAACACAGCATCCGTTAACAGCTGCCGACTCATCGGCTACACCGCCGTGGAAACTTCCCGCAGCGGATGACCCCGCAGATCTTGCAAGCCTGGATGAAGGACTCTTTGTTGTCAATTCCTCGAGAAGAACGAGCAACTGCTGCTGATGTTGAGACGAGTCATTCGATTTGCAGTGTTGAGATGAGTCATTCGATTTGTAGACGACACTGCTGCCATCTGTTGGAGGCGATGATGAACTTGCGGCTTTGGTAGCTGTTGGTGTGGAATGGGCGTTGGAAGCTGACTTTGCATCTGCATCCCATGGAAGAGAACTGGGATTATGATGTGGGTCGGGGTCACTTATTGTAATGCAGCCATCGCCTGTACATGTACAATGGAAGCATGAATAAATTGTTGTCGATGTGTGATGCTTTAAAAACAATACAATACGACTAATCACATGATAAACACAACCTAACACAAATGACCTTAAATTTTAAAGAAATGTTCCTCACCCACAGAAATTTAATGACCAACTTGACGCTGTTTAGATCTCCGAAATGATTTTGAGCATGACGTTTCGGGAGCATCGCACCCTCGTTGGCAAACGACTCTCCAGTCGTTTGCCAACAAGTGTGCTTTCTCTCCGAAATATCACGCCCCAAATTGATTCGGAGATCAAAACTCCGTCAAGTTGGTGATTTATAATATCTGTGACCAGTTTCCATGCCTTGCTGTTTCATGAATGAGTTTGGAGCTGGCGGAAGGCATGATGACTGATATCAGTTAGTGGATACACATACAACATCTGTCTTGCTATTTATGTGCCTCGTCCATTTTGCTCTGATGTCAGGTGTCAGTAAATTTACATAACATTTCCACCAGTTTTGTGCTTTCCACTTTTTATTTCCTGCAACAAGAGTTCCATCTGTTTTCTTGCAGACTCTTTTCACAGACTTTTTACACTGCCGTATATTTATTCAGCTATCACCTAATCTTCTTTTTCTTTCTTTCTTTCTTTCTTTTTTGCTCTCACGCAAGCCGTAGAAATTAAAGCGCCAGATTTCAACGGAGCTTTCTGTAGCTGTCAGATTTTGACATCGGTTGTAAAAGAGGATCGTTAATTTCTGCAGCATGGAGCTTTTGCAAAAATCTGAACAGTTTCTTTTAAACATCACAGGAAGAAGTTTCGTTGTGGATGATTTTGTAATTCAATAATTGGGTACAAAATTGTGCCCTCTCCATAAAAATTCGACATAAAGATTGCTTTACTGGCAAGGGTGACTGTTGCCCCCCGCTTTTGGAAAGAATAGCAGGACGCTCGGAAAATCAAATGGTGGCAAAAGCTGGGAAGGTGTACAGACTGGTTCAAGGAAGAAAAAGAAACCAACCCTGAGCATCTTGTCCAGGTCTAGAAGGCCGGGGTGATGGTGATTCAGGAGCGATGACCCTTGAGATGAAATCGGTGAGAAAGAGAAGAGCATTCTGATCAATGTTCAGTCGGATCGGAAGAAGAGAGAGCTTCAGAGAGCACTCTTCATCGTCCATGTTCGGACCAGAACGGAGATTAAGAGACTTTAGAACAATCTGTAAGGGAAGAGAAGTTAAGATAAGAGAAGAGGTGAGAGAAAATGAAAGAAAATCAAGAGCACAAATCAAGACACAGACGGCTGTTTTCCCCACAGCCACTATCCCTAACCCTAACCTTGAAAAATAACCAACAATATTGCTTTTCCATCGTTGAGAAAGGTGCATCTGAATGTGGAATTGGCTATTTTTCAAGCTTATGGAATTAGGATTTACTGGCTTTGGGGAACACGGCCGAGAGAAAAGTGAGGACAGAACACTCTGCGGACATTTCATTAGAATAGCGGACATATTACTAAAGGACAAGATATAATGTGAAAAACAAAATTGGTGTGGTTGATCAAATTTTCCAGAAATCACAGCTTCATTTCTATCTGTCCCCCTGACCCTTCATCAGTTGCCACATGAGAGGGAGCCTGATGGTGGTGGCAAGACGAGTCCGCAATTTCTACGACTGGATCAACCACAAAAAAAGAACAAATAATCCCTCTGTTTGGAAACAATATTGAAAAAGAAAAATTGCATTTAAACACCATTCCATTGAAAAACCAGCATCAAAAAACTAATCAACATTCGAAATGAGGGGATCCTTTTTTTTGTTTGAAGACAACCCAACGAGGGGCGGAGGAGAATGTAACGTATAGAGAACAAATTACGTAGGAGACAAAGTCTCATTACCATCAAATCCTGAAATAATAAGAAATCTAATAGTCCATGAACAATAAAAGATAAGAATCTTTCAAAGAGTGACAGATTACAAGAAAGAAAAAAGAGACAGGCTGTAAAAGGATAGCCACACATTCTGGCTTTTTTGCAGAGGGGCAGCTTTGTCAGAGCCTAAGGTGTTTGGTCCTGTCTTAGCTCGATCCCCTCAGTTCGAATGTTGATTAGTTTTTTGATGCAGGATTTACCATGGAATGGTGCATGAATGTAATTTTTCTTTTTCAATGTGTAACAACCGCTTGCAGTTCATTTCCATGGTCCGCAATCGGCTCCATCCGTTTTTGACTTCTTTCTACGGGCCTTTTCTACCCAGCAGGCACTTGATCACTTCCAGCAGGGCTAGTTAAAAGGGGTGATAACTGATAACCTTCCCCCACCCCATGCCTAATTCTGTAGCAGAATTCCTCTTGGAGTTTCAAGACAGTAAATTACAAGACAGTTCTTTCAGCATTTTTGAGAAATAAAATTACCGGACGGACACTTTCCAGTAAAATTATTCAATCCCTTCTCTATCAAAATTCCAATTTTGCTTTTCTGGAATTCAGGACTCTTTACTTCCTCAACTTTTGACAATCTGCAACAAAAGCTGAAGAAGCCCCAATAAAATAATTTTTCAAACGAAATTTGCCAGCCTATGATGGGTAGAGTCTCATCGCCACCGATTGGACAAAAAGGAAACAAGAAGCCAGATGCTGGCCTTTTGTTCATTATAAATGAAGAACTCAGAGATTTACTAGGTAGGTAAGAACTGTCAATGCAAAAAAAAAAAAAAAAGAAAGGCTGACCATGTTAGAATTGGACTTTCTTGGGTTCGATTCAGACGAGTATTGATAGAGTAGCTTGTTGATATCGGATGACGCAAGACGATCTCGGATTGTAACATCGTTGATTATCAACACATTTCTAGACGATTGGAGTGAGCTGTGGGGATATTTCTCATGCTGAAATTTAATCTGATGCAGGTTGGGGGGAGCAGAAATTTAAAAAAAATTAACAGGATGGTGCACATATCAGCTTTTTTATTGCTTCTTTGCTCATCAAGCAAAGGAACAGGAAAAAACCACGATCCTAAAACTGGGGTTGGGAAAGGGGGAAGCCTCTCCCCAAATTGCAACATTAAACATTTCTGAACTGATTCCGAGCTAATTTTTGACATGCATTTGATTTGGCAAAGCGGGGGTCACACCCAGCATGTTATAGGCAGCCATGTGTTGGCAGCATATTAGGGGCAATTAGAGAAAAAATTTAGGAAAACGTTTTGGCGATGCCCACAGTGCAGCATGGACATTTTTCAACTTCAAGACTGGAATGGAAGATCGAAATAAAACAGGATGAAAAATCAAGTGATCTGAGTCAGAATTTGGACATTTTGATGCCACCTTAATCAACTAAAAATGTTATGGCAGGCAGTGAATAAGCGGCTGGTCATTTGGATCATTATTGTGTACAAGGGTAAAGGCAAAAGAAATTGATAATAATTCCAAGTGTCACCCGAAATAGCAAATAGTCTCACCCTGTGTGTCCCAAATTTCACCTCCACGCAATCAAACCTGCGAGACACTCAAGCGAAGAAGCAAGAATTATCAAGCAAAAGCAGTGAAGAATGCAATGCAAAGTTGATGTGAAAGTGCTCCAAGGAGCAAAAATTAGTGAATTTGCATTTCTTTGTGAAAGAAAACAAGGTTTTCATTGATTAGGTTTCAAATGCTGAAGAAGCTCCACAGCTAACAACTCAGCATAGAAACACAGAAAAAGCTGGGCCAATCAAAGGCATATTTAAATGCGAGTACTGAGTTTACTGCTTTATCAGATTAAACTGTCACAAGTGCAACACGATCATTACTGCACTTGTGACAGTTCAATCGCGACGTGTCGAATTAAGATAAAAAGTGACATCAGCCTTGCCTTGCTCAATTCCAGTTCAATTAGAACGTCGTGATTTCTTCTCGACAATCGACCACTAGCTTGATGCTGTCCCGACATTGTGCTTCTGCCACCGGGGAAGTTGTTGGGGTTGTTCAGATTTCGACCACTGCCAACGACGGTCGCAGCATTGTTTGTGTTCCGGCTATCTTCTATAGACTTTAAAAAAATGAGCCAAATCACCTCAATTTGGTGTCTGTCGTCCACGTCATCATTTTGAGGCATAACAGCTTTTTTGTCAATTATGGGTTGGGTTCACTAGCCAGGCAACTCTACACAATTAGGAGGTGTGATGCCTCGCAGACATTGTGCAGGTTAGAAAACACAGATGGAACTAGTCCAGTGTGACTCTCTAGAGAGTCCATTCTAGAGTCGTAAAAAAGGCGCTATCGAAGAAAAATGATGTATAATGTTAAAATTTTATGAACAAATGTTTTCAGGGTGTGAACAGCTGGTGCAACTGCTCCACCTCTGACCAACAAACGGCTCTGGGGACTGGAATGGCAGAGGACCCGCCAACCGCACCTACTTCAAGGCCCAGCTGCCAATCTTGCTTTGTATTTATGACCAAGAGTAAGTACTTAACATGTAAAATTTCACCCAAAAATATGCAAAATAAACTAGATGCTGAGAAAGTGAAAAGGGGGACCAATGTCACTTAGCAACCCTTGTTTCCAGTTACACTGCTTTATTAAGAATGGTTAAGACGATCGATCAATCGCAAGCAAATGTATCGCTGGCAAAAACACGTGTGAAATAAAAGTGAAAGGGAAGAATGGCACAAAAGGGAAAGACTTGGTAGAATAAAACAGAACTGGACCTATGATGTGGATACGTTTTTTGGGCAACGAGACTTGCTGAACAAAAATTCCACGAGATCAGGATCAAACAAGCTCCTTTTATATCCCACTGCCAGAACTTGTTATGGCCTAAATGGTGTGGAATACAGAGGAATAGACCTTTGGAATCGCTTGCCCTTGGAGATTAGGGTGCTGGATCATAAAACTACATTTCGAAAAAATGTTCGGAAATTTATCACTTACAGTCCATCATGCCACTGATTCTGCGAGTAGGTAGGTACTTGTTCTCTATTTTCAACCTTTTGTCTTTGCTGTATCATGTTTGTCCAAACGACTCAGTTTCACTTTTCATGATTTGTTCTTGTCCTAAATTGTATTCATGGGGGGGTCTGTTACAGTTACTATGTGTCAACTCTGACCCTCCTGGTGATTTCTTATTGTAATTCAACTTTTTGTATGTTCACTGAATGAAATAAAATAATAATAATAATAATACCTTGGTAGACGTAGAGGCCACTTTTGAAAAGCTAACTGTCTTCGTAGAGAGTGAAACTGAGCTCATGACAACAGGACCGTTTTTAGGAGTGCTGTTCGATCTGAAATAAAATAGAATGGAGGAAAAAATTATAGGCAAGCCCAAGAGATAGACAGGGAAGGGGGAGTTCTCCAAAAATGGTGTCTCACGTCAAGGTAAACGGAAAAGAAAGAAAGATACGTTGATTGTCAAAGAATGAAAAGCTTCCATTTCTGAAAAAATATGGACACTTCTGTGTTGTTGCACAGACATTTTTTATGTAAAATGCCATCAAGGGCGTCTCCTAGTACCTAATAATAATTTTTAGTTTTTCTTATTTTTCAGCACAAGCATATTTTGCCACTCAGTCAACGCTTACAAGATGCCCACAATATGGTAGTTGATTTACCTCAGTGGAAAAAATGGTAAAACTTTGCCAAGTCCACACTCTGCCAACACGCTCAACGGGTATAAATTTGGCTGGAGCGATTTACTATTTAGGCCATGCATACTGTGTCTGGTGACAATTTCAGCACGTGCAAATCGGACATGTTGAAATTCCAACCAGCCCACATCCCAGCCCCTCTCTTTTGCCTGCCCCAACCCCCCTTCCCTCGCTTCAAACATGTGTTTTGCTATCTGTTGATTTTTTGTGTTGATGTATAGAGTTAATGTCGCTAAAAAATTATTTTCAGCCTCCACATGTTCATCCGCGTGTCAGCTTACACCAGTATACCTGTCAAAAATTCAAATATGCCATATACATGTGTGCATTAATTTGGTAATGAATCAAGGAAATAACTCTTGGAACTAAATGTCAGAACATAACAGCAGTGTTCTTTCAAATACCTTGGCTTGTTGCTGCGTTCATTATAACTCTGCTTGTCCAAATAGTTATTTGGCAAATGACCGTTAACAGGTACGACGGGCATTGTCGAAACTAGCTTGCTTTTGCTGTCGTAACCATTCTCCTGATCCCTTCTCGAGTCCTTGCTATAGATCAGGTCATGACCTCCGTACATTTGAAAAACGACAGTCACTTCTTGAAGAGTGTACTTTGCAACGGGAAGAGGAAAGTGTTTCGGTGACCTTAGGCTGTCCATCTTTCCAACCGGAATGGCAAAGTAATTGTCAATTATCTGCAATGGCTGTCGGGTGAGCAGTTTGGCTGCAGGTTGCCTGTTTCTGGGCTAAAACGAAAACAAAAGAATGACTTTTAACAATGGCTGGAAAACAGGTCAAGGGGTCAGATTGACAAGGTGGCAAAATCAATTACGACAACTGGCAACGCAAGGCCAATGCATGTTTGGGGATGGAATGGAGACATTGTGTGGTGATAATCCTGAAAAGCCTACAGCAAGTGCCAAGAATTTGCAAAAAAACACTGCCAAATTGTACAGGTTTCACTTTCTTTTCTTCAGTCCTTGGTTTTCGCAACTCACCGGAGGATCTCTCACTGATCGGGACAGGGGCAAAAATCACATCATATCACTCACCAATCACACCATGGTATTTTCATGGTGACAACGGATTTCTGGCATTCCGCCATTGTAAAGCTCCGTCGAAATGAGAAAAATTTTTACATCAGACTTTTTTTAAATTGTCTGTCCAAAAAGATTGTCACTCGCAACAATAGGTAAATGGCCAATGTTCTCCTTTGCATATTGTTGCAAGTGACATCTGCATGTGATTTTTTATGGGGGGAATATTTCCACATTGAAAATGAGAGCTATTAAAAAGGCATTCGCTGGCTTGGCAGCATACACAGAATTCCGAAACTCGATTTTCACCACACACTTTCATGACCCACGAGCACAGAATGTTACATTTTGATGTGCTGAGGTGGTGACATTGTTCCTGCCCGGGTCATGAAGATTGAAGATCATGCAGAATCATTCATAATTTGAGAAAAATTCCGAAATAGCCAAGCTAGAGCACAATCAAAACATGTTCTGCCAAATGTGAACATAACTCACAAAACATACCCGGGTGGGACACCCAAGTCTGGACTTAGCCAGTCGTGCCCGTCAGGTCGCCTTGTTTAGTTTGCGTCCTGTGTAAATAATCAGCAATTTTTCTTCATATCTCAGGATTGATCATTTCTGCCGGCGTAGTTTCCTACGTTCGGAGCTCCACAATTCAAAAAATGCCGGCCAACGGGAACACTCAGAATTTTTAAAGCGCACGAAATTCTCAATGTCGCATGCACAGCAAAACACATTTCACAATGGAATGTGTTTTGCAGTGCTACGAGAATGGGAACCATTTTCCACATGTGCTTCAAAAGTCTGAAAAAGTTCTCTATGCCACGGCACTTTTAAGGCTCTGCTGTATGGGTTCGCGACGCAAACAAACAAAACGACCTGGACGCGACGAGCGGCTATGTCCAGACAAAGGTGCACCACCCGATATAACATCTTCTGCAAAGGAACTGAGGGTCTTTAGCCAAACAGAGGGTCACACAACACAGCACCGGTCAATTCTAACTCACCAGAATGCCAACGCCAGGACAGTTATCAAGTATGCAGAACTCTTCGTCCGCGCTTGAGGACTCATTGGCCAGTGAGACAGCGGTGATAGCCGCTGGTGAACCCCCGTTTGCTGTGGCACTCCCCATGCCCATGCAGCCACTGCTCTTGCGGTTGTCTGCTGAGGAGGGTGGGCCATCAGAGTCCAGGGCAGCATCAAATAAGGAAACCACATCCACACGTTGGTGCACATCATCCCTAACTGTCACATCATCTTGACCCCGAGAGCCACTGCTGCTCATAGAGGAACGTGTGTCATCAGCTGCTCCGTCCATTGATTTGTCAAGCTGTTCGGATGTCTGATCTTGATCTTCAGCAACAAAGAATTCATCGTGTGACTGTTCACCATCCCCTGCAAGATCCGGAGCAGGGAGAAAATAACTTAAGATACCAATTTATTTACATTGCGTACAGAATGGGTCTTTTTTATTGATGATTTTTTTCTGTGCCGTTCCGAGATGTGCCTGGAATTATAGGCGCGGGGGGGGGGGGCAAATGCTCACAAATTTCTTTAAAATTTTAAACGTTTACGAGTAGGCCCTATCTAATGAGGCCAAAGGTTATCTGAGATAAAATAAAATTCAAACACAAAGAGAATTTTTGAGGGGGGTTGTAAAATTTCATCAAAATTTTTATCTTCGCATGTCAGATGATCGTTGATGTGAAATTCAAATGAGTGCAAACGAAAAAGACTGTTTTCACCAAAAGTGCACATTCACTAGGTTCTCCAAAGAGCGCAAGATGCTAAAAAAATGAATATCAATCCTAATTTTCACCACAGTTGTGTAGTTCTTGGCATGGAACTTTGAACCATCGATCAGTGTTTCTCAGCAAGTTATACGCATCGTTTCTTCAAGGAGAAACAATTACTTTTTTCTAAAAATTTGATGCCTGCCTCAGTGCCTTGTCAATTTGCACAGGAGATGGCACTATTAAATTAAATTAAAAAAAATCAAAATGTCAAAAAGGCACTCAAAACAATGGGTATCGCAGACCATAAAATGCTTCAAAGTCATCACCGCAATTTCAGCGTGTGTGCTACGAACGGGCATAGTTAAAATTTAAACATAGTTAAAATTCACTTACAGCCAAACCTAAATCCCCACCAAGCATGCAACTCAAACTTCCGCCACTCAACCTTGCTGCCATCATCAGAAAAGAAATCGGCCTGGATCCAGCAGAGTTTTCTTTGGATCCAGCATAACACCCCAACCCACCTCACTGTTCCCCCCCCACCAAAACCCCAGCACCAAGAAAACCAATCCATCTCCAGTCTCCAAGTCTTCAGTTGTGCTCTTGCTGGTGTCGCATGAGGAAGCCCCATGTTGATGGAGGCGAACGTAGCAGATCTCCAAACAAAACTCTACAGACGGTTTGGCTGAAAGTGAATTTCAACTGTGTACTGTGAAGTAATATCGGCATGCATAAAATGGGTTTTCAGTCTCTCATCAATTATCTATACTTTTGTCGCGCACCAGAGCAGCAATCTTACCTCCATCGCTGCCGCAGCCGCTATTTCCTATGGCGTCTGCCACGAGGTTATCTATGCAGCTGTCATTCTCTTGTTCTGACAGCTCTAGTTTTGCCTCTTCAATTCTTGGAGAGGTTGTCGCAAAATCACCGTTGAATTCTGACAGATCAACAGATTGTGTTGATTCTTGTTCTGCATCAATAATCCCGGCCAGTTCCTCAGCTGAGTTGCGATGATCACAGTGGTGTTGGTGTGCACGCATCTCCATTTCACCGCAACGGTCCGTTGCACACTGCTTTTGGTGACGTCGTGTCTCGCTGGCACCATCCTTTATGACCAAGTCACCATCCTTGGCAAAGTAGGTTATCAACTCGCACAGAGCTATGCATGAATCAACACACGTCCGAACGTGAATGACATTGTTCGATGCTCGTATTTCTACTTTCGGTGCGACAACAGAATTCGACGTCCCATTCGACGTTGCCATCGTGTGATCACTGTTATTGTTGAGCCAGAGGGACAGTTCGAACAGGTTAATTTCAACGACGCACGTGTAGTTCTTTTTCAAGTCAACGCATTTCACGTTCACTTCGTCCGATATGAACAGTGCAACATCTTCAGCTATGAATCGAAGTACAGTTCGGTTCGTTTTCGAAGCTACGTTGCTCAAAACTGAGAAATTTTTGGCTGATATCACAGTACGAATTGGTAAAAAGACAGGTCTGGAAATGGGTAAAAATAGCAACAAACAGGCAATGAAAAATTTGTTGCATTGCTACATCCATTTATCCTTGGGAATTTAGAACAGGGTGTTTGAGATGATTCACACCTGGTGAGTTTCGAGATTCTCTTCTTCACAGCACCTGAATAAAGGAGCTGCAGTCTGTTCTGGGGGACCACAAGGTCCCGTCCTGCAATGTGATCAAGATTCAACTGCTGTGGGGGGATGGTTAAATTCGCTAGCAGAAACCCTGCTACCTTCCATCTTTATTTCATTAGTTATATTCTGTTTTGTGTATTCCTATGTTGCGCCATTTTCTGATGGTGACATCAAGGCTCTCAAAGAGCGCACCATCGATGCCGTGGGATTAAAGGTGAGGTGCCGCGGTACCCAATGGTCCTTTTGGTGACGTAGTATCTTGTGTGGTTTGTGTGGTGTAGCACCAACATGGGCATCCTTCCAGAAACAAATTTTATGACACGGAACAATTTGCAAGCCACTTGAAATTTAGTGCTGGCAATTAATCATTGCTTCACTTTAGAGAAGTCATTTTGTTGCAAAATGACAATCCCAATTATGTCCAATTTGAGATAAAATTGATGCAGGTGTTGTCAATTGGAGAATGTAAAAATAAACAGGCATCAGGGAATGTGCTGAAAGTAAGGACAAGATGCTACCGTTAATGTCTACTGCGAAGGAGTCACTTCTGCCTCAAAAAGTGTGTTAGATCTGTGCAATGAAATCTCAAGATGTCAGCAGTGAAGCATTGGAAGTCGGGAAGGAATGATCGAATGAAGATAGGTCGGGAAGGAATGATTGCATGAAGAAAGGTTGGGAAGGAACAATCGATCAAAGGAAGGTTGGGAAGAGGAATGATCAAATGAAGATAAGTCAGGAAGGAATGATCAAATGAAGATAAGTCAGGAAGGAATGATCAAATGAAGATAAGTCAGGAAGGAATGATCAAATGAAGATAAGTCAGGAAGGAATGATCAAATGAAGATAGGTCAGGAAGGGATGATCAAATGAAGATAGGTCAGGAAGGGATGATCAAATGAAGATAAGTCAGGAAGGAATGATCAAATGAAGATAGGTCAGGAAGGGATGATCAAATGAAGATAGGTCAGGAAGGAATGATCAAATGAAGATAGGTCAGGAAGGGATGATCAAATGAAGATAGGTCAGGAAGGGATGATCAAATGAAGATAGGTCAGGAAGGGATGATCAAATGAAGAAAGATCGGGAAGGAATAATCGAATGAAAAAAAACCAGGACCCCACGTCCGAAGGATGCGAAATTTTTTTTTTTCTTTTCTCAACTCAGGAATGGTTAGTAGTCACTTGACTTTGCTACATTTCATTGACTGTCTGTCCAAATTTCAGAGGGGAAAGCAGCCATAACGAAATGTATAAAAACGAGCCAAGAGCTAGAGTAACCTGTAATCGATGAAACAATCCAAGAAATGTAAATGTAGTTCAGTGAGAACACGAGGTTGAACATAGCCATGGACAGGGTGGTCCAAAACATCAAAGAAATCGATCAACTGAGTGAACCAGTGCCTGTTGGCATAGTACGTTCTGTAGTGGAGTGTAACATCTGAGAACGCAGACGAGATCACAAAATTCTGAAAAAGAAAATGTAGGCAAATGATAGGCATAGTGTTGCCATCGGTGTCAAATTACAAGCCCAAATGTCCAAACCACACACTGGATAGTGCACATCATGGGGTTGTGTTGCAGGCATAAGGGAGGGAGGGGGTCTGAGGCCCGGAGCAGCTTCAAAGTAGAGGGAAATGCAGGCGAGAGCCTTCAGAAATCACGAAATTCATTTCTGAATAAAATTGGAATTTGAATAAATCTAAATCTTGCTTGTCGTTATTCACCAAACCACCCGTGCCGAACGCATTTTTCTGTGACAAAAGCAATTTTGTGAAATTTGAGGAGCTGAACGTCAATATTTCAGGGTTTTCTTTGGGCAGCGATTCCTTTCACATGGCCTTTCCACATTATTTCGTCACCCGATTCGGCTACAAAATCACTATCTTGGTGCTATAATCAGTTTTTATCCAAACGGCAATGTCCAATTCACAAACGTAAAAATCTCCCTAAACAAATCTTGGGTGTACACAGCCCATCCTAAAACAGTTTACTGTACTTTAGGGGGTGAATGGCCCACCCAAAATTCCAAAATCGACAATTTCATAACTGATTCAGCCAATTTTGGTCACATCAGGGGGCCACTGTGTTAGTTTTCAGCTCTTCAGGTCATCTGGCTGAAAAATGGAAATCATTTTTGGGAAAACGCTTGGCGGTATTTTGAAGCGGTGACCACAGAGTTGCATGGAGATTTTTTGTCACTTTGACACTGGAAGGAAACAGGGTCAAAGTTTGTTGAAAATTCAAGTAACACGAGTCACAATAACAATTTTGACTCCATGGAGTATGGCAAAAACATGATACCAGCAGGTCATTTTGTGATTTGGTTGAAACAGGGTCGGGGCAAAGGAAATCGAAAATTTATTTGAGCCGCAGCTTTTCTTGTTTTTTTTTCGGCACGAGCACCACGAACGGGCAAATCAGACATGTTGAAACAAATAGATAAAACTCGCAGCCGAATCCTGCAATCGTTGCAATTTTATGAATGGATTCAGCTGCGTTTTTTTTTTTTATTTGTTTCAACATGTCTGCTTTCATAAGAGTGCACTTCTCGTTCTGGTTGTCAAATTTATCTTTCTAGCATGAAAATTCTATGAGGCACAGCAAGCGAAACATTCCAATGAAACATTAAACATTTAACATTGCTTGACTCTCGGGTTAAGAGTTGAACCCAGCGTTGAATTTTATCTATAGTTGGAGGATCTTGGCATAAAAGAGTCAATTTTGGGCAGCCCCTTAAAAAAAACAACCACTGGCCAAAAATCGTTACCAAACCGGCCGCCACGTACCTTGATGCTGGCTTGCCTATCCAACGCAATCTCAACGGCCAATGAGAACGGATCTCTGCTGTGTTGACTAAACGGCTTTGAGCCGTTGCTTTGACAAGCTGACTTTGACTTGTAGCCTGAATCTTTTTTCATTCCTTTTTCTGGTTTGGAAACTGTTAGACGTGCACCACACGATATGGTCATATCGGTCGTTGTAACCACTTCATCTTGATTGGGACAGACACAGGTTGAAACATCGACAGAATCTTAAATGGACGGTGAGGTTAGAGAAAAAAGGGAAGATGGGAATTGCAAAGTGGATGCTGAGTCATGTTGAGCTAGCCTTTTTAGCCAATCCACGTTGGCAGGCAGGCTGTGTCAATATCGCAACAAGTCAGCAAATGGCAAAAAATACAGCACAATAGAAGGAAGGGTGGAAACTTGGAGGGGGCTGTTTTCACTGGAGTTATCTCTTCCCAGGCGATTTCCACTGCAGAAGTTTCACGATTTCCACGGTTGCAGTTCGGAATACCTGCCGACATCTGAAAAAAGCTGAACTGGACGAGTTTTCACACACGCTCAAGCAGCCAAAAATGGGATAGGAAGATGAGGATGAGGTAGGTAGGATAGGATAGTAGGTTAGGTAGGTTAGGTGTTTATTTAGCTTTAAGTATATCACAGAGCAATGAAGATAACTCGTTCAGTTCAATGTCGGCAGGTATTCCGAACTGTTACCATTTCCACTGCACTCGGGTTGATCTGGCCAGCGCCGGACTGGCACATGGGGGGCCCGGGGGCAATCAGTTTCAGACGGTCCTCTGTCTTAAAGGCCAATTTCCAGACCTCATCTATAGGGAAGTGGAAGTGACCGGCATCCAGATAAGAATCATGCAGGGCCAAAGGTTCGCTGGGGGTACCTGTGTTTCTCAAATTCAGGTTAATCAGATCCAGCTCTGAATCGCATATAAGCTTTTCCAGAAGGGCAACTCCAGTGGGGTTCCAAAGGCAGCACTCCAGGTCTGCATTTGAAAATGGCAAAAAAACAACAACAAAGAGATGATGTTGGGGCCTGCTGGGGCCTGGCTGTGAGGACACCAAAGAAGCCCAAATGATCCGAGGTGTATGAAACAAAAAGAAAAGACGCATGGTGTGTTCGGTCAAAAATGATACACGATATCACTTATCAACCACCGATATCACGGCACATGATATCACTTATCAACAACTGATATCAGGGCACTTATCAACCACCGATATCAGGGCACATGATATCACTTATCAACCACCGATATCAGGGCACATGATATCACTTATCAACCACCGATATCAGGGCACATGATATCACTTATCAATCACCGTGATATCGGTGGTTGATATGTGATATCAACCAACGACCATGATATCGAGAATGTCAGAGAATGAAAGCTGTTTCCAAATGTCAAATCTGATATCACGTTTAAAAGCGGCCAAGCAATTTGTCCAAATAAGAAATGACGACGATGTCCCTTAAAAACAACACAAGGGGAAACACCACAAACTGCTCAACATGGTTCAAAAGCAAAGCCCTAGTGAAAGGTTGTTGACATACCATGATGGTAGAAGGACACCTCCCCTGATGAGACAGACAAGTAGGAAAGGTCTGAATCTCCTTTGAAACTCGACGCCACAAAGATACAAGCTGACTTGGCTAGAATGTGCATGTCACCAAAACAGCCCCTCCTCCGGATGACGGGTGCATAGCGTCCGGTGAATCCTAGAATAGACGAGAAACAATGTCTTTAACAGAAGTAAAAAGTGTTGTAGCAATGAAGGCGTTTAACCATTTAATTTGGGAGCCAACCATTTACCCATTTTATTTAGGAAGGGTGGAAACCATGCTTAAGATTGAATCATGCACTGGAATCATTCAACATTTTCCTTTCCACAGCGCATGAATCTCATTTTAATAAGGAACCAGACAAAATAGACTGCTCTCAGAAGTCGAGTTGTAAGGGCCAACAACCCTTACAATGACGATGGGTCCACAACTGTCTTGAAAAATGAACAAGACATAAGGAATCGTAAGTGTGGCATGAGAGAGGAAACGTCTAACTCAAATGACGAGAGTTACATCTCTGTAGCCTTGGCGATAAAATTGACCTGTTTCACGAAACTTTGGGGTTGTGTACCATGACAGAGAGAGACAGAACAATGAATGAGAATTTTTCATCACCAAACACTCCTTGCATTCATGTCACAGATGACTAGAAAAAAGGACAAAAGTCAAGTAAAAAGAGGAGAAAAGTAGAGTAAAAAAGAGAAAAGTCAAGCAAAGAGAAGAAAACTCCAGTAAAAAGAGGAGAAAAGTAGAGTGAAAAAGAGAAAAGAAGAAAAGTAAGTAAAAAGAGGAGAAAAGTAGAGTAAAAAGGAGAAAATTAAAGCAAAAAGAGGAGAAAAGTCGAATAAAATGGACAAAAGTAAAGTAAAAAGAGGAGAAAAGTAGAGTAAAAAAGAGAAAACTCAAGTAAAAAGAGGAGAAAAGTTGAATAAAAAGGAGAAAAGAGCCGTTTCGAGGAAGAGCCGTGCGAAAAAAGGAGAAAAGTAAAGTAAAAAGAGGAGAAAAGTAGAGTAAAAAAGAGAAAAGTCAAGTAAAAAAAGCAGAAAATAGAGTCCCAATAGCGATCAACAGAAGAACAAAAGACTGGAGACTCCCAGTCTGTGAATATTGGCAGAATAACCAAGTATTTCCGCAAAAAACAAACAGGTTTTCATTGAAAGTTTGGAACACCCTCAACCCTGACTTTTGCGATCAAACTAACCCTGGCAGGTGCAGCCAAGTTGCACATCCCGTTGCCAATCTTCAAACACACAGTCACTTTGGTCAGTCCTTCAATCTCATTGCCACCGTCAACATAATGCGGAGAATTGTGTCCGTTATTGGCCTTTCTGTGTCTCTGTTTCTTCTGCTGAAGCTTGTGTCTCGCCTGACGCTGCCGTTGCGTCTGCGTACGTCCACCACCTTCGAGCAGTGAGGCAGGTGCTGATTCGTAAATTGAACGATACATGTCATCGCCAAGCTCAACTTCAAGGTCCGAATCGGAATCTAAAATAAAAGGGAAAACCAAACAGTGGAAGTTTACGAGACGGGATGGGTTCATCTGGTCAGTGAAAAACGACCCCCCCTCTTGATAAATAAGCCCACAGCTGCCAAACTGCTCCATTCCTTGGCCCATTTCACCCCATTGACCACACGAAAACTACCCCAGAATAACCACGGGACATCATTTTTCACCCTAAAACATCATTGTTACCATTTACTTCGAAAGGAAAAACTAAAAGGATGAGATATTCCGTATCTTAGTCAAAAACAGTGACAGGTGGCAAGCAACATTCATTGATACCGCGGCAGTGTGATAAGGAAAGGCTGAACACCCATGGAAAATGAAATTCATCATGTGTTATCTGCACAGAATTCCAGATACCTCAGGAGCTTTCCCTGTGGATTTTGTTTTACCTCGCCTAACGTAGCAAATAACAGCAGATTATTTAGAAAGTACCTACCGACCTAAAGCAAAATGAGGATAATATGCCTTACCAAGGCCGAATGGATTTCCTGCAGAGGCAGACTGTATTCCCGATCTGCACAGGGAGAAACCTTCTAAAAATGTATTCCTGAAGATGGGCATCTGACCAGAATACGAATGAGGATAAGAATGACCATCAACAGCGGATTGAGGCCGAAAGCCAGAACCAAGCAGAAATGGTTTTGGAGCTGCCGGACTCCATAGAAACAGATCAGTGGTCAACCTGATGAGTAAATGAATGAATTCAATTCAATTCAATTTCACACAAAAATACATCCATAGTGGTGTCTTGTGTATTCCAGCAAAATGACCTCTATCTTGAGCTTCTAAGAAGCCAAGTCGGCCCAAAGCTGATCTGAGTAAATGAATGAATGAATGAACAAAACATCATATTGAGCAAATGTGAATATAATCACAGCCGTGTATGTAAAACAGTTAGGCATTTTAAATGGGAAACACCGATCCGGGAATTTGGGCTTCAACCCGCCATTTTGTTGCCTTTCATGGAATCCAAAGCGACGTTTTTGGAATCCATTCACTCGCGGATTTCTTGCTGTATCTTGGAAAGTTATCATCCGATTTGAACAAGGTTGGGGTTATTGGAAAGAGGACGAAACAGGCTTTATATTTTCTCTGAAGAAAATTTGAAACGGATGGCAAACAGACGCGCAATCGCATTGTGAATCCAAATTGAACTTTTTCCACGTGAAAAAGTATCGGCCGTTTTTTTCGTGGTTTCTGGGAACCCGACACCGAATACCTAAGTGTTTGGTATGTTCTTAAAACTCTTTTTATGCTCAACAATAAAGCCCGCGATGGCACCCACCTAGCTGGTTCGAGTGTCGGGCTATGGGTCAAGGAGTCGCCAAACCCACGGTCAAAACTCTCCATATTTTACAACTTCAATCGGCTTCACAGCGCGACTGTGCAAAAATTTGCAGACGGTTTGATTTCTGCTTACCAGGAAAGAAGCCCGAATTTGTCCCCTTTCTGAAAACCCCGAACATATTGAAATCGGATGAAAACTTTCAGAGATATACAAAGAACTCTTCATGCGCACGCGCAAAAGAATGTTGTCCGCTGACGCGACCAAAAGGCAACAATTTTGCTTGCTCTCTCCCGATTTTTCTCCGCACCTCACCCGTTTCAAAATTACCATGAGAATTCCTAACTGTAGTCTATACAAGACTGTCGCCCGTATTCCCCATTGCAACTCACCCTCAGGTGCAACTCATTAGTCAATTCAATAGATAGATTTGTGTTTGGAAAATTTCATTTCTATTTACAACACTTATTCATTTTCCATTGTTGCGAAATGTGCTTCCGTCTGTTGAATTGGCTAATGAGTTGCACCTGAGGGTGAGTTGCAATGGGAATACGGGCGTGTGAATTTTATGAAATTGAACTGTGCAGAAGTTGCCTGGTGCCATTTGAGCAAGACGGCACTGCAGGATGCCTGCAGCCAGACGGAGACCACTTTCCCTGACTTTTCCAGGTTTTCCAGATGGAAAATTCCTGATCTTCCAGACATTTTTGGTTTTCATAGCTCTCCCCTCTAGTGTATTTTATGGCATTGAGTATATTTAATGACAATGAGTGTTGCTTTTTTTACTTTTTGTTGCATGTAGCTTTGGATTTTTGAAAATGCTCAATAACTTGCATCAGAGTATAGCATAGAAGAAAAGAGAGATGAAGAAATCCAGTCAAGCCCTGTTCTAAAGTACCTAAGAGATTGCTTCCGAGAGACAAGAGAAATTTACAAAAAGATTCCCTGACTTTGCAGATAACTTTCACACAAATTCCCTGACTATTCCTGGAAGGCAAACTTCCCTGACAATTCCTGATCTGCCACCCTTCACCAATCAATCAATCACACCAAATGGCCAAATATTCATCGCTTTGTCTCATAAAGTTCCAAATCAAACCAAAAAACAAGACTCCTCGTGCCAAACAAAAGGAACTACCGTCCGTCCAATCAAAAGCAAGAAAACCACTTCATGGAGGTCTAAAAAATTCTGACCATTCATCACCTGGCCTTTCCTCTTAATTAAAAGTATGCTACATCACTATGTCCAATGGAACAGATACATCCCAGCGAGAGGTTGAATGAAAAGGAAAACCTTCCCCAGAAGATCAGACGCATGAATTTCCGTTGCATGTCATGTCAGGCAATCAATGTTTGTATCATTCAACCCCAACTATCCCAATCCAACCCACCTGTTGTAGAGGATTTCGTAGAATTGTTTCGAAGGGAAGACCACCTTCACAGAAGGAGCAACAATTGAAATGTGACACTTTGACCTGGAAATGGCATCTTCAATGAAAACCAGCCTTTCTTCATTGTCACCAGGAATTATCACCTCTTCACTTTCACCTGTGACGGGGGAGGGGGGGGAGGGGGGGAGAACAGCAGAAAAAGTAGCACAAAAAAATAAAAAAAAAAAAGTCTCGAAAATGGTCGCCGTATATTCAGCTACATTAAACCTGGCACGATGGTTTAAAAGCCCAAATGCCACCCTCCGTATGTGAATCTAATTTCGTGTCATCACCAGGGCTACTTCTTAAAATAATGTCTCCACTGAAAGCCCCTTTGAAACCTCCTGTTGAGCAAGTGTCACCCATCCTAACCTTTTCGCAGATAAAAATCCACAAATAAGCTCAGAACTATCCGCAAACAGAAAGAACTTTTAATAGCATCACAATAGCATTGAGATCTTTTTGACCACTTTGGAGCAACACGACCTTTAAGACCCAAACATAGAAATGGGAAATTCGTGGTGTTAAAAAAACCATTGAAAGTGGAATCACCCTGGAAAGGTGGTGGGGAAAAAAGGGTTGCTCCACAAACAACCTCCAAGACTAAATCCTCCTCCAATGGTACCACCCTGAGCAGCCCCATGCTCCCCGCTTCCGTCGTAAGTCCTGTTCTCATAATTTACTAGCTGAAAGGTAGGGACATTTAAACCACTCTGAAATGGAATCAAAGGTGCCTTCGAAAGGTCTGGTCCTCCCAATCCCATATCACCATAAATTGGGGATTTCAGGTTCTTCTTTTTCCTCCCAGCAGCAGAAGAGTTTAAGAGTTCTTCGTGTTTGCTGCAAACTAGTTGAAGACAACCTACCGGAAAAAGGGAAAAATGTTGAAAGAATT
>JASGXE010006429.1:0-20052 GCA_030068105.1 Sinentomon sp. SZTP_YWyxl
GCTCCCTCAATTGAAAAATCCTGGCATGTGAGATGTTACAGGTACACACAAGCAGAGGAAACTGACAATTGGACGTCTGCGGCGGGGCGCGCCAGTATGTGATGGGTCTTGATGGTTCTCAAAATTCAACCAAAAAGAAGTCAAGCCCAAGAAAGAACGAGTCGTGCTGTGCCCATTTGCAAAAACATGCAAACAGGGACTATTTTACCTGCTGGCTGGAGGTGAAGACTGCGTTGGGTAAAGAAGAGAGAGAGGGCAGGCAAAGAAAGTTTCTTTCCTGGCCCCGGGAGCTAACTTGGTGAGCAAGGAATGGCCATTTTTATTTAATTTATTTATTTTTATTCTGCCGCAGTCCAGGAAAGGTCGACCCTCCTTTGCACTGCCTGTTGTGAACAGCCGGAATGGATCATTATATTCGGCCAACAAAGATATTCGGTAATGGGGCAATAAATAAAGTTGTCAATATTTGCCGCCCCATTGTCACCTAAAAAGGATCACAGTGAATACACTTTCCGCATGTCCACGAAAAGCGTTATTTGCCATTTATAGCAGTCTGGCTCCTCGAAAATTTCAAGAGAAAAGATTTGGGCCAGGATGCAGTGAATCCGGCTTACACCAATCTGGCTCCAACTGAAAACCATCCAATTTCGTAAAAATCTTGAGCCAGAGTGGTAGAAGTGGCGATCCCCCACTCTGGCTCTGGCATGATGAAAATCGATATTTCGGGAAATTTCAGATTTATTTCAGGCATTTTCAAGACTTTCTGCTGAAGTTTTCAGGATTTCCATAGAGCAGAAATCTACGCAGAATTTTATGCTCTTTCCGAAGACACCAAAAACCAAAAATGCAAAATTTTTGACTTGCACCAATCTGGCTCTAGGTTGCCCATTTATGGGCGGAAACGAGCACAACGAATATAGTGTTCTAGATGTGTCCCGTTGACAGAGCACTAATTGCTTCGTGTTTCGTCTATTTTGCAAGTGCGATCGTGCAGGATTTCCACACACTGGCGAAGATGTTAAAACACGTTCTGGGCACTTCCAAGTGGAATAAATTACGTTGTACGGAAGGTGACGTCTGAACTGTTAAAATCTGGGCTTGCTAGAGAACAGATTTCTCTATTGGCAAACACACTACTGTAAAATACACATTTTACTAAACCGCTATTTACTCAGCTAACTGCAGAAAATATCGTTCCCGAGGAAAAGAGTCTGTGACTTATTTGTCAAAAGTTGGTAATGCATTCATAGTTACAAGCAGCGTTATCATGTTGGGCAGGTTTGCTTCTGACGTTCCTCCGCGTTAAACCTGCAGTTCTCATAGAGCATAGTTCTGTATTGACAGTGCGACAGTCTACACCAGTACACTCTCTCCAGTTGCGAGACACCACCATTCCACAGGATTTTTACTCGGCCGATCGATACTTGGTTCCGCGTTCGCCCCGAGTATGATTGGATCATTCAAAGTTAAGCTCTAGTCTGATTGAAAATTCGCAAGCCGTTGTTCATTCGGAAACGTACTGGCTCCCGAAGTTTCTCGCTGAGATCAGTTGAAATATCATCCGTCGAGGAAAGTAAAATCTAGCAGAAAGTTGGTTCTCTTCATATCAGCTACTGTCACACGCACAATGCAATGTAAATGGTGAGGTTGCCGCAAAAGTACCAACGTTCCAGTGTCTGAAGGTTGTACACTTCATGACAATCCTACAGATTTGGATCCGGGCAGCTTATTTAAGAAATGAGTACGCGTTTGGGCCCTTTTCCATTGAACTCCGTGTTGAAGTTCCGACCCTCCAAAAACGGGTAAAAACGCCAGAAACAATGGAAAAAGGTAAGGTTAGGTCAGGTAAGATTAGGCCAGGTTAGGGAAGTTAGACAGGTTAGGTTTGGTCAGATAATTTTTCACTTTTGATACGCGCAAAATCGGGATGGGCCCAAACGCGTACTCATTTCTTAAATTCGCATCCCGGCACATTGAGATGAAGAAAAGAAGGCCCTGATGTGTTTTCTTGCATGGTTATGCAAATATATAAAGAAGAAAGCAGCCGTTACCATCACAATAAAATTAACATCAAAACAATGTTCCAAAACTTTAAAATCCCAAAGATATCCCTTTTCAATAGGAAAATATTTTTCAATGTGAACATCGCGGAATTCATTTTAATTGGCATGGTTCATTTTTCCTTTCAGATAAGAAAAATGATTGCGATGACGGTAGGTTGGATTATCCTTTAACAGACGAAATATGCGACATGGACTGCACCAGTGAGTTCCAACATTTTTGTGCAATTTACAGCTGAAAACTTCAAAAGAAAAGGTCGAGCTGCGAATTGACATTTCATCGCCGCTTCCGGAATCCCGCAATGCCGCAAAATTTTCATTGTAGGTTTTCGGTAATTCGTATTCAAGGAGCATTACCAATGGCAGAGAAAAGACTTCAAAAGTGTTCCCAAGTATCTCCGACATGATCCAGTTTTAAACGACTGTGGGTCCTGTCGCTTTGAGTGCATATCGTGCACATAGTTGATAATGCACTTTTATTTAATGCACTTTCATTGTACCCTGCGTGGTAAATGCATTAGCAGGTACCTACAGAAAAAATGGGGACGATGACAAACGTCCACACGGACAAACGTCCACACGGCCAAGCATCCGCACGGGCAAACGTCCACACGGAAAAGCATCCACGCGGATGTCGAAAAGAGAGACCAAATGGCAAGTCAGTGTTTTCCGAAACGCACCTTGAAATGGAAGTCCACAACGTGTGGACGTTATTCCACGTGGATGTTTTTTCATGTGGATTTTTTCCATCGCCCCGACGAAAAGTGGTTCCAAAGATCTCCCTTACATCGCGCAATGCGCAAGTGCGTGTACCACAAACCTCTATTGTCGCGTTAACATGCGTTTTCGCCGCGGTCCTTGGAGCTCACACAAACCCCTCTCGCATGCCATCAGCCTTCGAAGAGGGCAGGATGAGCAAAATTCTTCCGAAAACAGAGCGATATTACAGAACGCCATGCATCTCATCTTTGAGATTGACATATGAAAGATGTGAGAAATCCATAAATTGTCTCGCGAATATATTCGCCAACGCCATTGAAGTTTGAGTTCGAATTTTCTGTTTCCCGGTATTTGTGGCAGTGATCTTGACACGTAGGCTCAATGCATTCTCGGCGTGATTAATTCCGATTAATCGTGGAAATATTGGGATATTTGGGAATCTAGTGTATACACTGACTGCAGCGCCGATGACAACGAATACATCACCAAAAACGTGAATATTGCACCACGACCTAAAATTAATAATAATCAAGAATCCGCCTTAAGGATCATTGCTGTGGACAAGAACAGCGGGTTTATTTTTCTTTCTGTTTTTTTTTCAAACTTATTCAAGGCTACAAGAGCATTCTGAAATGCATGGGCATCGAAGCATTTTTTTTTCAAAATTGAAAATACAGAACTTGAAATCAATTAGTGATGTTCTTTTCAAAGGATCATTTATGGGCGGAAACGAGCACAACGAATATAGTGTTCTCGATGTCTCCCGTTGACAGAGCACTAATTGCTTCGTGTTTCGTTTATTTTGCAAGTGCGATCGTGCAGGATTTCCACACACTGGCGAAGATGTTAAAACATGTTCTGGGCACTTCCAAGTGGAATAAATTACGTTGTACGGAAGGTGACGTCTGAACTGTTAAAATCTGGGCTTTCTAGAGAACAGATTTCTCTATTGGCAAACACATTACTGTAAAATAACATTTTACTAAACCGTATTTACTCAGCTAACTCAGAAAATATCGGTCCCGAGGAAAAGCGTCTGTGACTTCATTGTCAAAAGTTGGTAATGCATTCATTCTTACAAGCAGCGTTATCATGTTGGGCAGGTTTGCTTCTGACGTTCCTCCGCGTTAAACCTGCAATTCTCATAGAGCATAGTTCTGTATTGACAGTGAGACAGTCTACACCAGTACACTCTCTCCAGTTGCGAGACACCACCATTCCACAGGATTTTTACTCGGCCGATCGATACTTGGTTCCGCGTTCGCCCCGAGTATGATTGGATCATTCAAAGTTAAGCTCTAGTGTGATTGAAAATTCGCAAGCAGTTGTTCATTCGCAAACTGGCTCCCGAAGTTTCTCGCTGAGATCAGTTGAAATATCAAAGTAAAATCTAGCAGAAAGTTGGTTCTCTTCATATCAGCTACTGTCACGCACGCACAATGCAATGTAAGTGGTGAGGTTGCCGCAAAAGTACCAACGTTCCAGTGTCTGAAGGTTGTACACTTCATGACAATCCTACAGATTTGGATCCGGGCAGCTTATTTAAGAAATGAGTACGCGTTTGGGCCCTTTTCCATTGAACTCCGTGTTGAAGTTCCGACCCTCCAAAACGGGTAAAAACGCCAGAAACAATGGAAAAAGGTAAGGTTAGGTCAGGTAAGATTAGGCCAGGTTAGGGAAGTTAGACAGGTTAGGTTTGGTCAGATAATTTTTCACTTTTGATACGCGCAAAATCGGGATGGGCCCAAACGCGTACTCATTTCTTAAATTCGCATCCCGGCACATTGAGATGAAGAAAAGAAGGCCCTGATGTGTGTTCTTGCATGGTTATGCAAATATATAAAGAAGAAAGCAGCCGTTACCATCACAATAAAATTAACATCAAAACAATTTTCCAAAACTTTAAAATTCCAAAGATATCCCTTTTCAATAGGAAAATATTTTTCAATGTGAACATCGCGGAATTCATTGTAATTGGCATGGTTCATTTTTCCTTTCAGATAAGAGAAAATGATCGCAATGACGGGGGTTGGATAATCCTTTTTCAGACGAATTATGCGACATGGACTGCACCTATGAGATCCAACTTTTTGTGCAATTTAATGCTGAAAACTTCTAAAGTAGTAAAGGCGGAGCTGCGAATTGACATCTCATCGCCGCTTCCGGAATCCCGTAAAAATTTACATTGTAGGTTTTCGGTAATTCGTATTCAAGGAGCATTACCAATGGCAGAGAAAAGACTTCAAAAGAGTCCCCAAAAATCTCGACGTGATCCAGTTTTAAACAACTGTGGGTCCTGTCGCTTTGAGTGCATATCGTGCACATAGTTGATAATGCACTTTTATTTAATGCACTTTCATTGCACCCTGCGTGGTAAATGCATTAGCAGGTACCTACAGAAAAAAGGGGGACGATGACAAACGTCCACACGGACAAACGTCCACACGGCCAAGCATCCGCACGGGCAAACGTCCACACGGACAAGCATCCACGCGGATATCGAAAAGAGAGACCAAATGGCAAGTCAGTGTTTGCCGAAACGCACCTTGAAATGGAAGTCCACAACGTGTGGACGTTATTCCACGTGGATGTTTTTTCATGTGGATTTTTTCCATCGCCCCGACGAAAAGTGGTTCCAAAGATCTCCCTTACATCGCGCAATGCGCAAGTGCGTGTGCCACAAACCTCTATTGTCGCGTTAACATGCGTTTTCGCCGCGGTCCTTGGAGCTCACACAAACCCCTCTCGCATGCCATCAGCCTTCGAAGAGGACAGGATGAGCAAAATTCTTCCGAAAACAGAGCGATATTACAGAATGCCATGCATCTCATCTTTGAGATTGACATATGAAAGATGTGAGAAATCCATAAATTGTCTCGCGAATATATTCGCCAACGCGATTGAAGTTTGAGTTCGAATTTTCTGTTTCCCGGTATTTGTGGCAATGATCTTGACACGTAGGCTCAATGCATTCTAGCGTGATTAATTCCGATTAATTGTGGAAATATTGGGATATTTGGGAATCTAGTGTATACACTGACTGCAACGCCGATGACAACGAATACATCACCAAAACGTGAATATTGCACCACGACCTAAAATTAATAATAATCAAGAATCCGCCTTAAGGATCATTGCTGTGGACAAGAACAGCGGGTTTATTTTTCTTTCTGTTGTTTTTTTTTTCAAACTTATTCAAGGCTACAAGAGCATTCTGAAATGCATGGGCATCGAAGTATTTTTTTTTCAAAATTGAAAATACAGAACTTGAAATCGATTAGTGATGTTCTTGTCAAAGGATCATTTATGGGCGGAAACGAGCACAACGAATATAGTGTTCTAGATGTGTCCCGTTGACAGAGCACTAATTGCTTCGTGTTTCGTTTATTTTGCAAGTGCGATCGTGCAGGATTTCCACACACTGGCGAAGATGTTAAAACATGTTCTGGGCCCTTCCAAGTGGAATAAATTACGTTGTACGGAAGGTGACGTCTGAACTGTTAAAATCTGGGCTTTCTAGAGAACAGATTTCTCTATTGGCAAACACATTACTGTAAAATACACATTTTACTAAACCGCTATTTACTCAGCTAACTGCAGAAAATATCGGTCCCGAGGAAAAGCGTCTGTGACTTCATTGTCAAAAGTTGGTAATGCATTCATTCTTACAAGCAGCGTTATCATGTTGGGCAGGTTTGCTTCTGACGTTCCTCCGCGTTAAACCTGCAGTTCTCATAGAGCATAGTTCTGTATTGTCAGTGAGACAGTCTACACCAGTACACTCTTTCCAGTTGCGAAACACCACCATTCCACAGGATTTTTACTCGGCCGATCGATACTTGGTTCCGCGTTCGCCCCGAGTATGATTGGATCATTCAAAGTTAAGCTCTAGTGTGATTGAAAATTCGCAAGCAGTTGTTCATTCGCAAACGTACTGGCTCCCGAAGTTTCTCGCTGAGATCAGTTGAAATATCAAAGTAAAATCTAGCAGAAAGTTGGTTCTCTTCATATCAGCTACTTTCTACGTGATGTAAGGTAAAGTGAGGTACAGAATTATTGTAATACGGGTTCCTGATTGTAACACGAATCGAAATTAATCAGTATAATAAAATGTGCTCCGACCCCCTGTTTTGACATGCAAACCGCAAACATTTGGGGGTCATATCTGGGCTATGGGGGTCGGGGGACATTTTATGACTGGACCACTTATTTTCAGTTTGTTCTGAAGAACTTCTGTACAAAAATGGGAATTGTTCGACGAACATGGAGTTCAACCTTTCTGGCCTCTATTGGGTCTTTGGGAGGCCGATAAGGGCAAGGCAACAACGATTTCCTCGTTCAACTCCCACGGTGCCTCAGCCTGGAATGGCAGGCACATGATTCCAAATTACATATTGCTCAAAATCCAATATCTCATTAGGTCGGCATGCCTGGATAGCGGATGCAGTTTTTCAGGGTTAAGTCATTTTGCTACTGCTGAATCAAGGGAACAAGTGTAAAAAGGGAACATTACAAAATATTCAGATTAATTTTCGCGCTGATTAATCTTACCGCTGCGAAACACCGATCATGTTTGTGGAAATACGATTCAGCCACATTCCTCAGACTGTATCACGCCTGTCATCCAGTTTTCGTAAAAATAATTTATCCATTTGGTGTTTTCAATCATTGTGGAGTAAATCTTATAATACGGATGATTTTGTGTAATTATCGCGCAATCTAAGAATTCTCATGCCGTGCAAACAATTTAACAGTCTTTGCATGAATGGTGTGCATGTCAAGTGAAAATGAAAAATAACATCTCCAAATGTACCCTCTGCACCACTATGCTCTTAAAAGATCTCAACTTCCCACACACGCACAATACTCTCTAGGTAAATGGTGAGGTTGCCGCAAAAGTACCAACGTTCAAGTGTCATAAGGTTGTACACTTCATGACAATCCTACAGATTTGGATCCCGGAACATTTAGGTAAAGAAAAGAAGGCCCTGATATGTTTTCTTAGTTTACAACAGTAATTCGCAGACTGAACTTTTGGATTATAAGGATACACGATTCTTCAGTGCTCAGAGTATTTTTGATTTGCTTGGTTATGCAAATATACAGAAGAAAGAAGAAAGCAGCCGTTACCATCACAATACGAGATGTGTAAAATAACATCAAAGCAAAGCATCTTCCAAAACTTTTAAAGGTCAACCATCCAAACCAGAAGGAAAGAAAGAGAACATTTTACTCGTAATTTTTCGCTTCTGCAATATAATTTGAAAATTTAGTGAAGTGTAGGTATTCATCAATTGCGAAATAAAAGAAGACCATTCCATTTTTAGAGTTTGTAGCGGCAGGCTCGCCCTGTACTTTGCATGACCTGCCGCACAACAGCAAAATGTCTGCTCTAGCAAGGCTCTAGAAGGCTCTAAGCAAGTTTGGGCGATGTTTGCAATCGAGAGTCGGAGTAGCTTGCAGATTTTGATCACGAGTATGTTCTGAAGAAAATTCAAGCGGAATAAAAATCACGAGTTCTTTGCCGAGTTTGTAACCGTGTTCTTGTCATATTTCGAACAATCTTCTGCTGTAAAAGTGCCATATTTTAGTCAGTGATAAAAGTGCCAAGTTTGTGATACCAGTGCCAAATTATTATGTGATAAAATTGTCAAATTAATTGTGCCATCAAAGTGCCAACGTTTCATGTTTTCGAAAGTGCTGAATGGATATTTGTGCAAAACGAAATCGGGTTGAGGGAAGCATTCACAGCAATCTTGTTGAAATTTTGGGGAATGAAACAACTGAATGGTTGCACGGCCGTGTCAGGTATATTGTGTTTGCTACTAGAGATTTAGGTAACTCGCATTCGGTGAAGACCAAAATTTTGTTTTGTAATTGGATCATGCATGCATGCTCAAGACAACAGACTTCACATGATCTATCATACACGTAAACGTTTCACAGCATTTAATTCGTGAATACATTAGAAATGAGCATTAGAAATGCAGCATGAGAAATGAGACTGTCAGGACCGTTATCTGGGAAAAATTCGCGAACTTGGGCTAGACCTTTTCCACAAATTAGCGGCGGATGCCACATGTCTTTGTTTATCCACAGAGTGGATTGTTCTGAGAAATTTTGAGAGAAGTGGAGGCAAACTTTATGGTTTGCTTTCCTCTCCTTTTTCAGCTTTTTGGTACCGGGCGAAAAGCAATATTTTCTTCGGGCCAACCCATTGTAATTGTAATTGTAATTGTAATTGTAATTTGTAAATCATCACAAAATGTACTGGTGACACGTCAATTTATAAAAAAAAATAAAAACAAAAGGTTAAAATGCAGCTAAAAGAGACAATGTGGGACAAAAAGAGAGAAGACATCGTGTCAGGACTAAGAGAGATAAGCCGAACTGGATGGCAGAGAGTTCCAGTCCCGGGAGGTCCGCGTAAAGAAGCCGTTGAAATGGGGCGAGAAGGAGCTAAATGGGAAGTGAACGTGGCGATAATGCTGAGTGCGCCTGGGCGGAGAATCAAGTAGGGTAAACGTTGAAGGGAGACTATTTAAGACTTTAGAATAAACTACGTCATGGAAGAGCTGCAGACGTCTGTGAAGGCGTCTTGATGAAAGTGATGGCAAATTTAGGGTGCACAACATGTCTGATACACTTCTTGTTCTATCAAAATTTTGCAATACAATACGAGCTGCACGACGTTGAATTCTATCTAACTGGACAATGTGGGAAGTCTGGTATGGATCCCAGACTTCACATGCGTATTCAAGGATTGGTAAGACAAGGGTGCGATATGCTTTAAGGCGAGATTCAAGTGATGCATGCCTGAGGGTTCTGCTGACGAAAGCGAGTACACCGCTTGCCTTTCGATAGACTGCGTCGACGTGAGGACCCCAAGATAAATCTGGTGAAAAAATGACGCTGAGATATGTCGCATAATCCGTCCGTGTGATGTCTCTGCCATCCCGTTTATAGGGTACAGACAATGTTAGGTGTCTGGATCTGGCCCTAGAGAAGTTAATCCAGTGAGACTTGGAAGGGTTCGGATTAAGACCCCACTGTTGGCACCAATCTGTCACCTTGTCTAGATCAGCCTGCAGCCTGGTACAGTCAGTGAGCTCTGTCACAGTCCGGTAGATTATTAGGTCATCCGCATAGAGCCTGACAGTAGAGCAAAGAGAGTTAGGGAGATCATTGATGTAGATAAGGAAAAGTAGAGAAAAGTGGAGTTCTTTTCCATTGGTGGGAAAGAATCGTCTGGTGTAAAAACATTGGTGATAGTACAGCATAGTGATGCTTCAGACGCTGGAGACCAAACGAAGATTCAGATCTCCATGGGAGCTCGGCTTTGATGCCATTTTTGGGACTGCATAGTTTGTCGAATTCCACAGACTAATGGAGCTTTTTATGAGCTGGTGGGAATGTCCTGTGGATCATCGATGTTGCATTCCGGAGGAGTGATTTTTATTCGCATTGTTTATTTTGACAAAATTGTATACTCAAAATATTGGAATAAAATGCCAGTGGATTCAACATACCTTTGAAAGGTTCAACGTATCTCGCAATCTGTATCTTTCGTCCAACTCTCTGTGAATGCATGGCAATTCAACTCATTTTGGCAGAATTTTTCATTGTATACAGAACCCACACTGACTGCATGCACTTTTTAGAGAACTTTCACAGGCTTGACAAAAACAGGAGCCTTCCAGTTTCAACACGCCTTAATGCAGTTTCACTCACTGCGAGAAAGTCATGATATTTTGCGGCGCTTTTTGCCACTGATTATAAATGGTACCTGAGTTGATAATGAACCCGTGAGTGCAGTCAATAATTATAGCGGATAGTGCAGATTAAAGCCTTCAAACATTGTTAAATTTAATTCCAATTCTTCGACAATGATCTCATCTCCATACCATTCATCACGATTGAATTTTCAACGGTTACCTTCGGAAATCGGTGCAGGACAATAAAGCACACTATCCCACACAAAATTAAAGAGAATGCAATCCAACACTTGGATATTTTATTGCTAGGCTTTCAAATTTATTCTTCTGCTCACCATTCCCTGAGCCACTCTTACCCCTCCTCTATCTGTCCCAAGCCACGACGGGGGTTTCGCCGTTTCACCGTTCAGGGGATTTTCACGTTTGCAGAAATAACGTTAGATTCAGGCGGTCTGTTTGCCTGTTTTGCAAGAAACTATTGCCACCACAATCAGCTGCATTCTGTTCTGCAGCCAAATAATCCAAAGTACGAGTATAAAGACAGTGCAGTGCATGCATATAAACGCAAAACAAAGTTTGGCGCCGCAACTCCGCCACCTGCCGCAGGCGACGTTCGGTTGCGGCGTCCTTGACGTTGAAACGAACAATTTTCCAACTTGAGATATCCCATAAAAAATAAAGGTACAGGGTAGTTCTTTAAAATGGGATTGGCGGCGTTATTGTATCGGCAGAGGTCGACGTTAAACCCAGGATCGAGGTAAAACGCTTTGGCCCGCGTGGACCATTTTGGGCCTCATCAAAGGCGGGACTTGAAATGTAAAGAATCACCTAGTGTGACAGACTTGGCTCGTTTTCCACAACAAGAAAACTCCATCTCGCCCTTTTATCATAATACTCAACGATTACCTGCAATGGATTCATATGCTCCCTTAATGCAATTGATGCTAATCTACTGGGAAACCACATCGCTCCTTACCACGTACAAAATTTTAATCTCAATCAATGAATTGCCATGACTCCCTCGCGACAGTGCATGGCTCCGTACCATGGCCGTACAACCTACTGGGAAACCACACTGCTCCTTCCGTGTACTAAATTTTAATCTCGATGAATGAATTGCCATGATTCCCTCCTGATAGTTCATGGCTCCGTAAACATGGCCGTGCCACCTACTGGGAAACCACATCGCTCCTTACCATGTACTAAATTTTAATCTCAATCAATAAATTGTCGTGGCTCCCTCGTGATAGTTCATGGCTCCGTAACATGTCCGTACAACCTACTATAGGAAATCACATCGCTCCTTATCATGTACTAAATTTGTATCTCAATCAATGAATTGCCATGGCTCCCTGACTCCATAACATGGCCGTACAACCTACTGGGAAACCACATCGCTCCTTACCATGTACTAAATTTTAATCTCAATCAATAAATTTCCATGGCTACCTCGTGATAGCTCATGGCTCCGTAACATGGCCTTACAACCGACTATGGGAACTCACATCGCTCCTTACCATGTACAAAATTTTTGATCTCAATAAATAAATGCCATGACTCCCGCGTGATAGTTCATGGCTCCGTACCATGGCCGTACAACCTACTGGGAAACCACATCACTCCTTACCATGCACTAAATTTTAATCTCAAACAATGATTTGCCAGAGCTCCCTCGTGATAGTTCATGGCTCCGTATCATGGCCGTTCAACCTACTGGAAAACCACATCGCTCATTACCATGTACTAAATTTTAATCTCAATCAATGAATTGCCATGCCTCCCTCGCGACAGTTTATGGCTCCGTACCATGGCCGTACAACCTACTGGGAAACACACTGCTCCTTCCGTGTACTAAATTTTCATCTCAATCAATGAATTGCCATGCCTCCCTCGCGACAGTTCATGGCTCCGTACCATGGCCGTACAACCTACTGGGAAACACACTGCTCCTTCCGTGTACTAAATTTTAATCTCAATCAATGAATTGCCATAGCTCCCTCGTGATAGTTCATGGCTCCGTATCATGGCCGTTCAACCTATACTGGGAAACCACATCGCTCCTTACCATGTACTAAATTTTAATCTTACTCAATGAATTGCCATGACTCATTCGCGAAAGTTCACGGCTCCGTACCATGGCATATTTGCTGTTAATCCGCAAGGAGAACCATCTTACCCTTCCACATGGTACTCACTGCGTGGCCAATACCATGGACAGCACACTTGTCGTTTCAATTTTCTATTGTGTGCTCTTCGCTCCATCCCTCTGCTATTTTATTCGAAAATACGAATAAATCTGAAACCGTTATTCGAGATTTTGTTTCTCATCCGTAAGCTTATTCCTTTAGGCACGCTTCTCACATTTTCCTAGCGTCCGCAACCTCTTGCATCATGGTATATACGCACGATGCTTTCGCGCCCTAGTTCAGTTCTGGCTCTCTGCAAAAACAAACCGACCCTCCTAAATCATTTAGGGTCTATGGCCGGTTGTCTCAGCTGTCGTGGCGTGGGCTGGGCAGTCCAAAGAGGGACGCCCAAAGATTATCCCGCATGTTTGGGACAATGAAGAAACTCTCAGCCTATATACAGTTTTCAAAACCACATATGGTTAAAGGGGAAGGAAAAGTTTAGACTATGTGTAAGGATATATCATATTCGAACCATGTAACAATTCTGGCACACCAGCAATACACCACCATGTTGTTCTTCGGAATTTCCCTTTGCAAAAATTACCCGTCCTGTTGTCGAGTCAGCCGGTAAAGGAACGCGATTTAAATATTCAGGAGCAAAAACCGCGAGGAATTGTCTCCGTTTCACTCACGGGAAAATAGGGTAAGGACATTTTTAGACTTTAACCCGAGACTGCAAGTTTGGGGTGGGGTCGCATTGTTGCAGGGCGAATCCAATTTCTAAATTGCTTCACATTCAGTGTTTGCTGGGAAACAAAAATGGGAAGCGGTCTGAAAACTATTATAGAAAAATGTTTTAGGCTTGTGGTAACTTCGGTGGCACTACTGAAGCAAAATCATGTTGGGCATTCGCAAACAAAATGGCAAGGGTAAAATAGAAGGGGTAAACTCAACTCTGGAAGGAGGACAGATCTGAATTGTCGGCCGTATTTGCGAAGAATTCCGGCACCCCTTCCTGTTAATCCATGCCTTCCGTTTTGAAATTATTGTGGTCCAATGTTTTGTTGGACAAAAAACATTCTCTGGACGAAAAAATTCAGGACATTTTGTGAAAACTTTTATTTGCGATCGAAATTTGGAGAAATTTCTTCCAAAAGGCTCATTTTGGTTCACTTTTAACACAAATTTGGCAGTTTATTGAGCAAAGAGTTGGGAGCGCAACACCGGTATATCCCATGGATACATACCCGTTTGATACCACTCCAAGCCAACCTGTATCCCAACCAAACCAACCTTGGTTACCAAACGATCCAACAAGGGATATCCAAGGAGGTATTCTGGTGTCCTACCCATACTTTTAGGTTTAAAACTGCATCAAGCCCTGTTGAAATGATCTTCAAGAATGACAAATCTGATCCCTTTAATTATCGCTCTTCAAACCTTCTAAATACGTGTTCAAAAATATGGAATTTCTAATGGCAATCAGGCGCATGAGAGCCTATTTGGTTTCAAAGGGGTTGTTTTCTCCATGCATCCCAACTAGCCTCTTTTGTGCAAGAGTTGTCTATGGTGTTGGAATCGGGAGGATATCAAGATGATGCCATAGCAATAGATTTCGGCAAAGCCTTTGATACTGTTGACCATGTCATGCAAGTTCAGAGATTGCATGAGCTAACGTTCTGCGACTATAAACTGGATTCATGGCTACCTTGCTAATTGGTCACAGGTTGTTCGAGTTGCCTGTAACTTCCGGTGTGTCATAAGGGAGCATTCTTGGCCCTTTGTCATTCTTTATATTATTTTGCCTTGCAACGTGATTACGAAATTTTATCTTCTTGGTGCATTGAATCTTCCATGAAAAATAAAAATTGCGAATGCGCTCGATTTCGTTCTGTGACACCCAATGCAAACATATCCATTTCGATAACAATCCTTGAGCATTGGCTGAAAAATTGAATTCGGGTCCTCACCTGACTGGCATAGCAACCAAGGCGAATTCCTGCGCTCTGTTTTGTAAAACGGAATTACAGAAAGTGTCCTATATTCGTGAGCTTCACGAGCACATACCTAGGGCAATCAAAAAGTTTCAGGACCGGTGTGATTTCTATCCAGACTGTTAACTAGGAACGCGTGAAAGTAAACTTTGCGCGTAGTAGGCGAGCTTGTTGTTTTAAGCGTGTGGAGTTTAACCGTTACTAAAACCCCGGTTTTTATACCTTTCTTGGACCATCGTTCTCCACAAATTGGTGAGTGAATAACCATTTCTGAGCCTTCAGCCTGATCAATGATCGCCATCAGCGTAACAGGTTTGTATAAAATTTTCAATTACAAAATGTTGAACTCGTCAACATTTCAATAAATAAATTTTCCAACTTTCCAAGAAAGATAAAGGAAGATCAATGTTCATGTACATAATGATTCCCAATCTTGTTCGGTTGTTTCTCCGTTAGATAGGCGATCCAATTTTCAGGCGATCCAGATTGCCTTTTTGAAAAAGAAAGAGAATGCCTTGCACTTTCATTTATTGGCTTTATGGCATCGGTAGCCGATGGATTCCAGTTTCCGTGCTGTTTCCAAAAACGGAGAAAGTTGCTTAATGTCTCCAAAAATAAACAAATATTCCCCCAAATGAATATGAAATACCTGGATTGACTCATGAAAGCGTCTGGAGATTAGTTCAGGAAATTGCACCGAAAATCATGCTTCATCAAACAGAATATAGAAAATTGGTTCCGTCTTTTTTTGGAATTCCTATTGCACTGACAATTAGGTAAAAGGCAAAACATTTCGACTGATGTGAACTTTGAGGTTGGGTGCATAGTTGAACATCAAACGAAAAGCAACTTGCTTCTTCTTTAGATAGCTTCAATAACCGTACTGTGCCACTTCCACCGCAGCCCAGAACAAAACAAACTTTTAGATGGGCGGCATATCCCGCCAGACTCCAAAAATTAAATGTTCGTCTAATATGTTGTCTCAATCTTCGAGTTTTCGTTTTTCTAGAACGCTGAGACACCTCCTGATGATATATTCCGCATTCAATGCCGTCACATGCCAAATTTTACTTTCAAAGTCTCGATTCCAAAACGAAAACAAGCAGGTGTCCATGGTTATTGCTTTCATTACTATCATTATTTCTGTTATCATTTCCCCCTTTTATTTTCTTTAAATTTGTGCAAACCACGACCCACTGCCGTTTTTCTCCTTGCGTACATATCTCTTTTTTTATGAAAGACAGCTGCAATATCATAAAGAGTATTGATTTCCAAAGCAGGTGATCCAGTTAAATGCTTTTCAATTTCATTCTCTTGAATTTCAATGTCTTTAATTGCAAATCTTGGACATGTAAAAAAACAATTATTATCGTGCATTGTCAATACCACGAAAAATTCTCGAGAAGCGCGATAAAAAGGCAATCCCATGATGTGGCACACTTACCAAAAAAACCTCAAAAGACACGGATGTGTGATGAGTGTTTGCGGAACCTTTAATCCCAATACAAGGTTGCTGTGGTAAACATTATCAAAGTAATCACACATTTCCTTCTGTTAACACTATAGTAAAGGACTAACATTCACAGTTTCTTGCCTTGCTTTCGCATCGGCAAATAACGTCATAAGTCATAAATGATGTAGTTCGGGCCACCAAAGATCAGCGGCGCTCAAAGTAAAAAAGTATCTACCTATTCCAAAAGAAATTGACCATGACCATTGAGCCCCGAACCAATATGCTCTAGTCGCTTTGATTTTCGACCTAAAAACAACAACCCCTTCGAAAAGCTTGGATTTCTCAAGAGATCAGCTTGAAAAGCACCAGCAGGTGCTTTTCAAGCTGGTCTCTTGAGAACTCCTGGCTAATTTGGTTAAAATTGGAAGCCACATTAAGCTGGAAATCGGTTTTTTGTTATTCGCGGTTCGCATCCCAATTGCACTTGAAGGGGTTGGCGAAAATTCCCATTTTCGTATTTATCCAAGACATTTGCCGCATGCCGGTAAAATTTGTAAAATCGGACGCTGCAAATCACTTTTTTGTTTCGGGGGTTCGCACCCTATTTACACTCAAAAGGGGTTGAGCGAAAATTCCCACCTTCGTACTCATCCAAGACATTCGCCTGATACTTCCTTATGCCAATTTTGGTTAAAATTGCGTGCCGCTGCAATTCACTTTTTTGTTTCGGGGGGTTCGCACGCCATTGACACTCAAAATGGTCGAGCGAAAATTTACATCTTCGTACTCATCCAAGACATTTGCGGATACTTTGTGCCAAACTTTGGTAAAATTGGACGCTGCAAATCACTTTCTTGTTTCGGGGGGTTCGCACCCCATTTACACTCAAAGGGGTTGAGCGAAAATTCCCATCTTCGTACTCAGCCAAGATATTTGCCGGATACAACATCATGCCAATTTTGGTAAAAATTGCGTTCCGCCGCAATTCACTTTTTTGTATCGGGGGTTCGCACCCCATTTACACTCAAAGTGGTCGAGCGAAAATTTACATCTTCGTACTCAGTCAAGACATTTGCCGGATACTTCCTCATGCCAATTTTGGTTTTTAGTCAATTTTGGTCAACGTTTATGTTTCGGGAGGTTCGCACCCCATTAACACTCGAAGGGCTTGAACGAAAATTCACATCTTCGTACCCAGACTAGACATTTACCGGATTTTGCTGTGTGCCAAGTTTGTTTAAAATTAGACGCTGAGTTCCGGTGCAAATCACTTTTTTGTTTCGGAGGGTTCGCACCCCATTTATAGTCGAAATTGGGGATTACGCGAAATTTCAAATCTCCGAATTCAGCCATAAGATATTTTCCGGACTCTAATTCCGGCCAAATTTGGTAAAAATTGGACGTTGCGTGCCGCCGCAAATAACGTTTTTCTATCGGGAGGTTTGCACCCCGTTTACAGTTGAAGAGGTTGAACGAAAATGCCCATCTTCGAAGTCGTCCAAGACATTAGCTGCACACTACTTCCTGCCAAATTTGATTAAAGTTGGACGATGCGTGCCGCCGCAAATAACGTTTTTCTATCGGGGGATTTGTACCCCATTTACAGTTGAAGGGGTTGAACGAAAATGCCAATCTTCGAACTTGTTCAAGACATTATTAGCTGCACACTACTTCCTCCAAATTTGGTTAAAATTGGACGTTGCGTGCCGCCGCAAATAACGTTTTTCTATCGGGAGGTTTGCACCCCGTTTACAGTTGAAGAGGTTGAACGAAAATGCCAATCTTCGAAGTCGTCCAAGACATTAGCTGCACACTACTTCCTGCCAAATTTGATTAAAGTTGGACGATGCATGCCGCCGCAAATAACGTTTTTCTATCGGGGGATTTGTACCCCATTTACAGTTGAAGGGGTTGAACGAAATTGCCAATCTTCGAACTTGTCCAAGACATTAGCTGCACACTACTTCCTGCCAAATTTGGTTAAAACTGAATGTTGCGTGCCGCCGCAAATAACGTTTTTCTATCGGGGGTTTGCACCCCGTTTACAGTTGAAGCGGTTGAACGAAAATGACCATCTTCTAATTCGTCCAAGACATTAGTTGCACACTACTTACTGCCAAATTTGGTTAAAATTGGACGTTGCGTGCCGCCGCAAATAACGTTTTTCTATCGGGGGGTTTGCACCCCATTTGCAGTTGAACGGGTTGAACGAAAATGGCCATCTTCGAACTCGTCCAAGACATTAGCTGCACACTACTTCCTGCAAAATTTGGTCAAAATTGGACATTGCCTTCCGCTGCAAATAGAGTTTTTCTTTCGGGGGTTCGCACCCCATTTACAGTCGAAGGGGTTGAACGAAAATGTCCATCTTCGAACTCATCCAAGGCATTCGCTGGACACTACTCCCTGCCAAATTTGGTTAAGATTGGATGTTGCGTTCGGCTGCAATCGTGTACACAATGAATGCAAAAGCTACCAGTAAAGGGCTTGCAAGCTCGCCTAAATGAATGCAAAAGCTACCAGTAAAGGGCTTGCAAGCTCGCCTAAATAATTTTCTTAATTTGTACTTGTTCCAGGTTCTGTGTTCCAATAGCACTGTGCAGGCAGAGTTTTGGTTTTGAACTTTCCGTGGTTGCTTCATGTGGTGGCCCCCATAACTCTTGGACTGTTTTGGAGACTGGGCGTTAATTATGTTTTCCACCAAGGAAGTATGGTGGTCAAATTTTTGACAGCCGTTTCAAGTTTTTTTAATGGTGTGGCTGAAATGTCTTGACCATTGTGGCGCCAGAAGCAAACTGAGCAGCCACCACTGAGAAAATAACATGCTGCTGAGCGAAACGTTTGGACCACAGTGTATGAGTGGTAATACAGCATCTTGATTTTGGCATAACAACATCCGGTGCGGGCAGTAACGGAGTCCAGTGTGAGGAAGAAGGAATTGACCTTTCTACCAATCCAACCTCGACAATAACAATTATTTGGAATCACGAATAAAAGAATAAATTCAGGGATAAAAATGCATCCAACACGAAACAGCAATCTCGCATGAGCAGTAATGTCTCAATCTAAAATAATGCGTGCATTACGTGTATCTATATAATCTTGCTCGAGGGCCGTTTGCCAACTGAGTACAGGGTCTCACAAAACTTGAAGAAGCCACCTGTATGGCTTTTAGGATTCAAGTGATCCAAGTTGTATATGTATTCTTGTCGATGGGCGACCATTCTGACCAAAGATCTACCTCACTACCTACTGGTGGGTGCAAACCAATAACTCTTATGTTTTCGTCCATTTCTTATTGTCAACCTACCAGCCAGTTGACACCTATCATGTAGGTGGTGAGGGTAAGGGTTATGTCAGATCAAGTTAGCCTATAAAAGGTCCCGCACACATGACAAGAATCCTCAGATACCTGCTTGTGTTTTTGCACTGACAATCAGGCAACACACCAAACCATGCTGAATGGGTTTACACGTAAAATATACCACTTTCCTCAACAATTTTCGTTGACTCGAGGGACACACCGTATAAGTCAAGAACACCGCCGTGGCTGAGAACCGGTGTCCCCATAAGTAAACAGTTGGAAAACTGCTGTGATACTCGTTAGTGAGTACCCTTCAATTCCCCCGTCCCCCCGTTTTATCCTCAGATCAGTACGAGTGCACAGATGGTAATTGGGCATGTAGTTTGTGATCTGTGTCCTGCTTCAGTCTGTCGACTGATGACTCTTCTCGATTTTAATTGGCAATTTGTAATGTTTGTTTTTTTATTTTATGAATTTCTTCTTGTTATTGCCATCTTTATATGCCTTCTTCATGTCACGACGTTGTGTGCGCTATCATTTCTGTCGGTCCGCAATCGTCTTTTGAGATTGGCAATGGCTTTGGAGGATGCACAACCAGATTTGCCTCTTTCCGTTAACTGTTATGGAACTGCTTATTGATGATAATCCTTGCTGCTTTTCTCTCTTATATATCTAAA
>JASGXE010006430.1:0-27739 GCA_030068105.1 Sinentomon sp. SZTP_YWyxl
GAAGGAGAAACGGCCCCAATTCTCCCAACTTCCTCTGATTCAACGGAAAAAAGGGCGTCTCCTTTCGTGTCCAGTTCCAGTGCCAGCGAGCTTTTGGACAATGCTGCGTCTGGTTAAGTAAAGGCTATTCTAGAATTTAAAAAAAAATTGCAGTTTTTAAACCTTGAAACATTGTTAACTTCGACAAACGAGGATTCAACTTCGGCAATTATTTTTATGAGGATTTTAGCTTTTGAAATTCCCCTCTTACGCACCTCACCATTGATATGCCGACTGCACTTCGCATATATCTATGATTCTGTGTCTTTGAAAGAACTGGTTTTCATTTGACGTAATCCTGCATGTGAAAAAAATATAATCCTGCATGTGAAAAAGTCACAGTTTGCGCTATCTTGTCAATTGCGTTTCTGCAATTGTCAATTTCTCCAATTTTGAAACTGCATCGTTGCGCTCGGGACCGGTGACTGGGGCAGAACGAACTGAGGCAGAAGTGGACTGAGGCAGAATTTTTGCATTTTTGGAGGCTAATTTTTTTTCAATTTCTCTGGGTTAGGTTAGGTCCAGTTTGGTAAAGTTAAGTTAGGACAGGTGTAAGCTACCATCCATGCAAAAACTCCCTCAAAAACTCCCTCCTTTGTCCAATTTTGCCTCAGTCCATCTCTGCCTCAATCCACTTCTGCCTCAGTCCGTTCCATCCCAGTCCCCCGATCCTTGCGCTCCCGTTCTTTTGGTCCACAATTGTTCTTCTGGTCCAATGTTCGATTGGGCCAATTTGGTGTGGAAAGCGAAGTTAAAAGCGTTCTCCAAGTCCAGTTCGCTTCGGGAAATGTGGTTAGGTTATTTTAGGTTGTGTGTTCGGTTAGGTTAGAGGGTAGATCTAGGACGTCCATGTCGGGAATAGAATGCATTGGACCAAATGAACTGGACCAAACGAATTGTTGACCAAACGAACCAGACCATCTATTGTGTCCTCTCATTCGACAATTTCATAGGCACATTTTCATCCACACATTTTCGAAATCCATTCATTCATTGGAACGATCGATTCCATCCACCACACTTTTTCTCAACATCTTCGGTAGGATATGGACTTATTCAGAGTGTGCAGATAATTTGAATCCGTTCAAAGAGAAGGAATATGCCCACACGAATTCCTTGCAGAAAATCCATTGCTAGCAAAACTCATGCCCAGGGCCATCTTTAATATCTGTTCGCCCATAGGCCACATTCTTTTTCGCCCCCCCTGCACTGCGCAGCACACCCCGCAGCAGGGGTAATAGGTAGATATTCCCAAAGGTGCGGGGTCTTGGGGGGGGGGTAAGAAATTTCACGGAGGGGGGTCTTGGGGGCGGAGCACCCCAGTAATCGGGGTCTGGGGCTGAGCCCCAGCGGGGTTCCAAGGGGCAGAGTTCCTAGCGGGGGGCAGAAGCTGAAGAAATTTTGAAATTTAGGCTTCATTTTCGGTGCTGAATTTGTGTTCTTAAGGCCAAAATGATGCCGGAGATAGTCGCAGTCACTTTCTTATCTTTTTGAGTTCTTCTTGTTCAATCAGGAAATACCCTGACTTATCCAATGCCTTTTCCAGAAAGAAAAAATTTCCTGACAATTCCAGGTTTTCCAGAATGGTGGGCACCCTTTGGCTCAAAAAACTGAGAATGAATTTGTTGTAAAATTCATGAAATGAAGGCCAGGGCCCCCCGAATGTCCGTAGACCAGGGTGCCTTCAGGATTTTGAAATTTGAAGAATTTTCTCAAAAATAAAAATAAAAAATTGAAAAAAAACATAAGAAAAAAAATTTAGAAAAAAATTAAAAATTAATTTTTTTGTAATTTTTCTTAAAATTTTAAAAATTTTCGCCCTCTATGCATTTCGCCCCTTGGCTCGAGCCTAGCAAGCCTATTGGAAAAGGTGGCCCTGCTCATGCCAGCGACTTGGCCAGCAAAACTTATGCCTGTTTTCCATCTCACGATTTTAAGTGAATAATTTAGCCCCAGGCGCCATCTGCCATCGTAATTGCGCCACCATTGCGCTTTATTTATGCAAACTCGCAATGCTTTCTGGGAAACAAACGCACGCTTTCAAAAAATTCAAAACATCTTTTCCCAGGTTTTATCTATTCGCACGGGATAATTATTCGTGTGCAGCCATTCGTGTCAGATGAATTCACGCCTGATTTTTGTGAAATATGATTTTTGCATTCATCCATTGTTTTCAAAAGTGGCAACAAAATCCATACACCTGAAAGGTGGGCGGCGGTGGGCTTGAGTTGGCCTTGTCTCAGCTGATGAGAAAATGCAATCGAAAAAAGCGCCGACCCGGCCGACCGCGGGATGAGAAAATGCAATCGAAAAATGCGCCGACCCGGCCGACCGCGGGATAATTCTTGCGCGTTTGGCCTCCATGTGTCGTCATAAACTCCGCACCGATCTGCAGCATCTTGAAATAAGTCGATTCCACTTTCAGATGCACCTTTCTCAACGATGGAAAAGGAATGCTGTTGTGCACAGAAATCATATTTTCCCACAGAATTCTTCACATTACATTTTTATGTGGAAATCTGTTGTAGAATTTGATTTCTAATGCACAACGGTATTCCTTTTCCATCGTTGAGAAAGGTGCATCTGAATGTGGAATTGACTTTTTCAAGCTTATAGTTGGGGTCAGTGGCTTTGGAGCACGCGGCCGTTCTGTCCTCTTTCGCTGCAATGCTTGCTCACTCTCGCTGCTGGGTTCCCGTTTTTGGTCAATTTTCCGACAATTTCGCTGATCACCCTGTTGTTGATCATGAAACGAAATAAGTGGCCAGATCATTTTTGTTTTTTGAATTACCGTTCTGCGGAGTTCCAGGAGTCAACAAAAAAGTCTTCGCATGTTTTATCCAGGTCATTCGAAGTGCCGGACATCCTGGGAATCGTGAAAATTGTTATTCAGTCCTTGGCTCAACATTTTAATAGGTTTTCAGGTTCAATATGGCAGCTTTGAGACTTTCTCAGGGCGCCAATTTTCAGATTTTCAAATTTGGGTTTCATGGAATATTTAACTTGAAAATTTTGTTTTTGAAAAAATAAACATTTGAAATCTTTCCGCTTTCGTTTTGTGGAGTTTAAATTTCTAATGTTAGAAAATGAAGTTTCTGAGTAAAATTTTTCAGCTCGGGAGCAAATCTGGGTAAACGTTTTGCTAATAGAATTGCTCCTATGGGCTTGATCGCTTGTGTTTTATGCATAAAGTGTCTATCTGCGCCATTGCGTATCTCCAAGCCCAATAATTGCTTTGTAGGTACCTATAGTTGTTTTTATTGCCATTGTCCCAACATGTTATTTTACTTTTGTCTTCGCCCAACCGATCAGTTATTGTTAAAAGGAGTTCACGTTTGTGGCGAGTTCGTCGCCCACCGACACGAATGGGCATGTGCTGAAGAACACTTCGGCGGTCATTTGAGAGCTTTCCGCATTCTCTCGAAGAGGAAAAACCAGCCACTCCGATGACGCCCAAACGAGGGATGACGCTTTTTGAGAAGGTTGCCTTTCTTGTTATTTTAAGCGCATTTGGATTCCGATCAACAAGTAAGTGATATCACAACTGAATAGTGATAAGTGGGAATACCTGAGTGACGTCACAAACATCAGACAACCACCGATTGATGCCAAAGACATTCTGTTCACATTTCATGGGATTGCAACGAAACGGAATAAAAGATTTTAGGGTCTACGAAATTCCAGAACGGGCATAGATTTGTTCACGATATCTGGACTGGTTCTTTTGCGGATCTGCTTGAGTAGCATAGTAACTCAAGAGAAGACCGTTTCTCAGCTCCAACAGGTCGGGATTGTGGTCCGCAGATGTCTCATAGAATGTGGTTGGCGGCTAAATTCGCACCTCAAACGTGTTCATGAACACAGGTTCAAATTTGTCTGAAAACTTTCCAGAGAACAGAGCGTTTCCAATTTCCTGCAATTCGTGCTGCAATTCATCTGACCCCAGTTCTCGGAGTTTGTTGTGAAACGAACTGACTGTGTTTGCTGTGTTTGCGACCCAAATTTGCTGCCTGATATGTCCTTTCTGTCGCATCCGGTTTGGTAGCAAATATTTCCTTGTTGCACGAACTTTTCCTTTCCCCGTCCCCTGCCTCTATCCTTTTCCCCTTTCACCTTGAAGGGAAATCGGGTGCTTTGAGTGGTTGGAAGGGAAATAGAGTGCTTTGAGTGGTTGGAAACGCGTGCTGCGGGAAGAACAACCTGTCGAACCCTACATGTAACTTTCCACCCAGCATGGGGTTTTGTAGGTCCCTGTGACCGAACAGCAGAGATGAACACCCAACTGCGACAGGTCTGTTTTGTCGGTGCCGGCCTTTTTCATTTGGACAACCCATCGACTTGGCGCTACTTTTCCACCGCAAACAGCAGCTGATGGTTTTGTTGAATGCATTGGGTTCATAGAGCCCTTGCGCCTGATGACTGTAAAATCGGCACGAGGCATCATGTGGCGAGGCATCATCGGCTACGCCCGCGTCCTCAGGGGCCTTCTGCCAGAGGAGGAATGACTGCTGAAAGCAATGTGAAAGGTGATAGCAAAGTTGACACCACCTGGTTTACACCAATAACTGGGTCAGCCTGAGCCATGCACAGGATGAGACAAACCTGAAGCTCTGAGGGAACGCACGCTGTCACTTGGCTGTTCGCCTCTGTGGACATATTCTTGTTCTCTCAAATTTTAGTGGAACACCGATGTTGACAAATTTCTTGCATTTTTGTTGTTTTTCAGGAGCTGAAGGGAATGCGAATTGGACTTACACGGGTGCGAGCGGTAAGTGTGTTCAGGAGCACCTGAAACGTTTTCTGCGGCATCTCGACCAAGGGCATCGAATATCGATTCCATTCTCGATTCCATTTCTCCATATCGGTTTTTGGAGGACCTCCAGATTGCAGGTTGCATTCCGCACAACATCCGGACTTTTTCATCATTTGCCGTTATGAGCTGACAGCCATGTGGCCGGTAGCTCGGCAGAATCTCGTTACGCACCTTGCGCTCGCAAGGAGAACAATGCCCCATCGTTGCCAAACTCCGCTTTGCATTCAACAGAAACGACTCGGATCAGTTTTACTGCATATGCATGCCAACCCGCAGGATTTTCCGAAGAGAGTCATGCTCTGCGCAGAGCGGAGAAGTGTGTGTTTTAATGTGTGGATTCTCTGTTGTTGACTTCACAGGGTGCCTTCGGAAACATTTCACTGAAAAGATTCATGGAATGATTTTACGCAATTCGGAAGACTTTCTCCGCCTGGAGCGCCGAATTTATCATTTTTGTGGACATAAATGGGCCAGGAATTGGAGTTGTTGAGCAACGAATTTATCGTCCTGAAGAGTTGCACGAACCTTGAGATGTCTGTAGAATTTTCTCTCGCGAAAAAAGCAATCCATGTTCAACGCCGTAATCTCACTCTCCTTCAACTCAATCCAATTCAGCAGATGGAAGCATCCTTCGCAACAATGGAAAAGGAAGAAGCGTTGTGCAAAGAAATTAAAGTTCGCAACACAAATCCATCCCTTGAATTGGCCATGTGAATTGAAGCTGTGAGTGGCAATTTGTGAAACGCGGGCGCAAATCTCTACAACCGACAAAATATACAGAGACATAATAATCTTCTCTTTTTCCTCTGCAGGTGAAAACGAATGGTCGAAGCTATTCCATCAGTGTGGTGGACGAAAGCAATCTCCAATAGACATTCCGGCCACTCGTGTCAATTTGACCCATTTCAAGCGTCTTCGGACACACTCCTTTGACACTCCTGTTCTAAGTGCTGACGTCAAAAATAACGGACACACAAGTAAGTGAAGAACTTCGTCTTTACAGTGAAGCAATCGCGTCATAAGTGTCACAATTGTAAAAATTGATGTTGACAATAATTGCTCATTTGTCAACAGGACAACGTCTGCAATTGTTTCAACTGTGATAACTATGTTGCAATTGTTGTTATTGTTAAATTTTTACAATCGTTAATTATCGCAATTGAATTGTGGCAATTCAATTCTTTCAATTGTTGCGACGATTGCGACTGCAGCAATTGTTACATTTGTTACAATTCTTGCAATGTTGCAATCGCTGCGATTGTTATAAGTTTGCAATTGTTAGATTTGTTACAATTGTCCTAATTGTTTCAAGACTGCCTTTCAGAATCACTGTGTTCATGAGGACTTCACCAAGACCTTCAAATGTCGGCTGCATGAACCGACATTTGATGGTTGGATTATCAAAGTGACGCTCATATACATATCAAAGATGATACATATGTTATACAAAAAATATTTGATTATAAAAATATATGATACATAAATTTGGATACAAAAAATACATATCATTTCTGCATCAAAGCGCAAACAGCTATATGTGACACGGTCATTACCTATGTGCGCAACGCTAAGTCGAGCAGGCCGTCAAAATAACAACTTGCATCACCTGTTCATTGTCTTCTGTGTTCATTGCTTCTTCTTTGTTTAATTTTTTGCCAATGTTGTCACACTATACCTGTACATAGCCGCTTTACTCCTGGAAATTTGCAAATTAGCCGCAAATAAAGGATTCTTTGAATTTGAATTTGAATTGAATTTGAATTTGAATTTGAATTGAGTCACACTATCCGCGGCGTGTCTCTCGTTGAAAATGTCTGCTGCTTGTCTGCTCGTTTTGTACTTATCTCCAATACATCAATTAACACAGGGTGACTACGGGGAACAGAAAAAAATATAGGAGTCCAGCCTAAAAAATATAGGAGGATGAAGTCCAAAAAATAGGAGACATTTCTAAAATATAGGAATTTACAAAATCAATATGATGTGGGGTGAAGTCACCTCCGAGGGTAAATTATCGAGGTTTTGTTATTTTATGGGCATCACTGTATTTTGCTTTATTGTAAATTAACAGCTAGTCAACTTATCCTCGAAATTACCTCAATCTAGCGACGTGCATTGTTATAATTAACAACGCAGACAGGCTCCTCCTCCCCTTCACCTGTCCCAGTCCTCACCAAAGTCTCAATAGAAAACCTTTTATTAAAAATTTAAAAATATTACAGAAATCCTTGAATCCTTAAAGCACATGCAAATGAGCTTGTAGTTATCACTCTTGCACAGGCGTGGTTGATCTTTGGGCAAGAACTCTAGGAAATATTATTTCTTCACGGCATCCCAATTCTTCAAAAGCCTAGCAATGACTGGAACTATAGACAACCAGCGGTTTGACACATAACGCAACAAGGCATCACTGTCACCACAGAGATCCGATTGGGTATCACATGGATCTTCCCTTCGACTAGGGTACTTGTGGAACCAGTGGAAAACAGCTCCAAGAAAATCTTCCACCTTCCAATGCTGGACACAGTTCAAACCTTTTCCAAATGAATTGTGAATCACATGCAAATTGTTGTATCCAATGTTAATTAGACCATATTGTCCGTTACTTGACTTTTTCACCTCGCTGTCCAACTTCTGCAGCACACTTTTGTTGACATTGGGCCAGTCACTCCCAACCATCAACAGCCTTGAAATGTCAAGGCCCTTTTCCTGCATGGTGTTCATGAGTTCATCGCATAAAATTGCTGCAGTTGCATGTCCAACAAATGAGGTTTTTAAAAAATGATTTACAACCATTTTTTTTGGAATCACTAAAATAGCGCAAATGAATATCGAGTTGTTTCTTTTGCGCATGATTAACCTGTTCGTCGAAGCAGAGGACATAGTTTCTCAAAGACACTGAAGTCCTCAAGTCATTTAAAAGTTCTGCCTCAAAGTAAGATCCCAATCCAAAAACAATGCTGTATCTTGCTTTGTCTTTTCCGATGGCAATCCCTTTTGCTATCTGACTGTCTGGAAACATGTCGGCAAAGAGGATGCTGATATCTTTGCATGAACGAAAGGAGAAACCAGAATCAATGAGTTTTAAAGCCCAGAGATTTTCTGCTTTCGCTACCTGATCCTCAGCCGACAGGACAGTGGCAGATGATTTGTTTTTTGATTGGTACTGCACTTATCGCGAAGACAATCGGTCGTATAAAGGACCACGTCCAGGAGAAATCACAGAAGGTGATGGCAGCCATCATTTTTAATTCTACCGTGTGCGATATTACAAAAAAATGCACAGAATGACACTGCAGCAATATTACCGGTATTGATATCAAGCAATGCCCTCAAATCCAAGTTCATTGGGCTTAATTCTTCCCTTTTTGCCAAAAATATAGGAGCTCCCTAAAAATATAGGAAAAATAGGAGAAAATAGGAGGAGGCCGGAAAATATAGGAAATACAGGAAATATAGGAGCTGTAGTCACCCTGATTAACACTATCCACTCTTTGTTCCTTTGTCAGTACCATGGCAGATATCCAAGTAATCCAAGGTTCACAAAAGACCTGTTTACCTAAGGAAAACAAAGATAAAAGAGAAAAATTATCAGAGAAAAGTTCAAGAACATCTGTTAAGTTACTTTTTGAACACACCGTATACTCCATCCAGAGTCTTGGAGCTACCAGAGTCTTGGAACTACTCATAAATTTTCTTTTGATGGAAATTCTGGTCATTCAATTTATCAAATTATTTATCAAATTTCTTCACCCAACTTTAATCAACTCTTTGTTTTACACCTTTTCTTGGCAAGTTGTGTTCAAGTACAAATCATACGATACACCGGCGATATCTGGCGGTCCTTTGGAATCATGCGCATCATATGCGGTCGATAGTTTTCACTTCCACTGGGGTGTCAACTTAAGTCGAGGATCAGAACATACACTTAATGGAAAAAGGTTAGTCACAGGTGAATTGATTGGCCGGTCCCCGAGAAAAATTGCCAGGCACGTTTCGATTGGCTGAATGAGGCTCCTCTGCCTGTGATATCAAGTAAGATTTCAATTCTTACTTGATTTTTCGTTTGAAATTCTTAGAAATTGAAACTTGATTTGAAATTCTTACGAGATTTTTCGTGTCCAATCTCGACGAATCCCCGGCTTGGGAAATCGCTTTTGACAAAAGCGCGATTCCCTATTAAATGATCCAGCGACTTGTTGTCGCATCGGCTGTGCATAAATTTTAACAGTTTTTCCAGCCTATCCTTGCATAAATAAATTCCTCTTTTCACTGAAATTGACGTCAAGACGTTGACAGGGTTTCTTTAAGTGTTCTTCCATGGGTCAAAAGCACTACGGGTGGAATCTTGACTCCATTTCTGATTCAGGAGGTGCATGACGAAGACGTGATCTGGTTTGGTCGGAGTGACAGATGCGTGAATTCAGAAATCGCGGATTTAAAGGGTCAGCCTGTATCTCCACAGCAGGTTCTTTGCCATGAAACAAAATGAACAAATTTGCAGCCAATTTGATTTTCTCCTTTTTGATTAACATTGCTCGGTTTTCCTTTCTCTGCGCTTTCGGTCAACAGCATCAGCAAAAACCGTTTTCCCACTTTATTTGCACCAAAGCGCAAGGACACACTCAGCAGTGACCTCGGTGCTCCATGCGAGACCCACAGGTTTAGTGGCATGAGCTTTGCCTGACACACATTTAGGTCTTGAGCTCCGAACCTGCTACAGCCCAGAAGGTACCTGCTATGGTCTGCAACACTTCGGAATCCCTGACTACATGTAGACTGGGCAATTTCACGGACATATGGTATTCCTAAACTGCGTAAGAATGGACAGATTTTTGTCGGCAGACTTTTTCAGATCGTCTCTCCAAAACAGATTGTCACTCGAAACATTGGGCAATGATAAATGCTCCAATGTTCTCCTTTGCACATTATTGGGAGTGACAAACTCTTTTGGACAGACGATCTGAAAAGTCTGCCGACAAAAATCTGTCCATTCTGCGACGCGGCTTAAGGATTACCGTGCGTCCGTGAAATTGCCGAATCCGCATGTAATCAGGGATTCCGAAGTGTTACCGCCCGGATCGGGGGACTGGGATAGACCGGACTGAGGCAGAAGTGGACTGAGGCAGAAGTGGACTGAGGCAGAGGTGGACTTAGGCAGAAGTGGGCTGAGGTAGAATTGGACAAAGGAGGGAGTTTTTGCATGGAGGTGGTAGCTTTTACACCTGTCCTAGCTTAACTTAACCTAACCTGACCTAACCTAACCCGGAGAAATTAAAAAAATCAACCTCTAAAAATGCAAAAATTCTGCCTCAGTCCACTTCTGCCTCCAGGCGTTCTGCCCCAGTCACCGGTCCCTTAGCGCCCTTTATTACTCATGCTTGCAAATTGGCGATTCGATGTCGCTTTCAATCAATCAAATCATCAGTTATTGAGAATCTTAATTTTGCTTTTTGAAATTGTTGCAAAAATGCCGAACAAATGGTGCAACAAAATGTAGACCGACAGGGTGATTCGAAAATGGAAAAGTGGAAGAAAGAGAAACGAACAAATTTTGCATTTTTCTTTTTAAATAAACACATTTTCATAAGACAATAAATTCCCAACGCAAAAATTTGAGGCACCACCACGAACCAGAGATACATGCTTAAAATCCAGTTTATTTTTTCGTCCCCTGTGCTCAATGGGATAAGAAACTCGAGACTTGGGATGAACCCTTTCCATCAAGCGCAATATCGTGTTTGCTCGATTTTTTGATAATCCCGTCCTCTTTGTTATACATGTATCTCCTTTTCCTTGCAGTTTTCCAATGGAAATACACGTTGTCCATTATAACCAGAAATATGCGAACTTAACCGAGGCATTGGAATTTCCAGACGGATTAGCCGTATTGGCCTTCTTCATTGAGGTAAAGTTGCTACAAAACCGAATAGGTGGAAGGTAGTTCATTTTTGAAAAAAATATTCACTATTTTTGGGCTTAAGCGGCTTTCAGCGGCAGGTGCACTTTTCCGGAGAGCCAGGGAGGACTGAAGGAATTTTCCTAGTTTTCACTCCTTTCTCTGGGCTTGTAGAGCTGCAATGAAATAGGTACCAGTGTCTAATTGGGTGCCATCCAGAGCCATCACGGGTAAAAATGTGATTAAACGCCCACGCAATGACCTGGACATCATGTGCTATGCCAAACGGCATGGCCTCATGAAAGCATTTTTAAAGGACTTTGACATATCGAAGGAAGGACGATCTCAGATGTGTGGCGGCGGCGGAATTAATGTAGGGCCTACCCACATGTGCGTTTCCCATTTAACTGTTGCCTCTGAAACTTTCTTTTTTTGCTCTCATGCAGGCGGTAGAAATAAAGCACCAGATTTCAACAGATCTTTCTGGAGATGTCAGATTTTGACCTCGGTTACAAAAGAGGATCTTTAATTTCGGCACCGATGTTTTTGCTAAAACTGAACAGTCGCAATTCTTTACGTCTGGGAAAATTAATTCCTTCGCCACTACACAGCATGAATGTTTTACTTCTAACATTGTGTTACTAACTGAATGGCAATTGTTGAAATTTTGCAAAACATCTCTTGCTCAGTTCAATTTCACTGTCTGTTGGTATTGCCGCTGGGCACAAAATGAGTGTTGTAAGAATGATGTCGGCCCCACGATCTTCATGCAGCCAAACTGAAACAATTCGTGCGCAAAAATGCGTCTCTTGCATGTGCCAGACCACATGCAGTCTGGTGCGTTCGCGTTGCCATTCTTGCCCCTGAGAAACAAACGGCGCTGCAATTAGTGTGGCGCATAAAAGTGCGGTTTGCGTGTGCCACGGATCTGCTAGGGGCAACTTGCACATTGCGCATTCCATTTGTTACGTGAAATTTTGAGTCCCGGGAAGCGTGTTTGATTAATCTATACGGATTTGGCACTTTTCCATCTTACCCCATGTTAAACTTTCAACCCACAGAAAGTGAGAAAAACACTCGGAATAAAAAGAAAATAGGTTAGGTTGGGTAAGGGTAGGTTAGGTAGGTCAGGTTAGGATAGGTGAGGCAGGTTATAGGTTGGGTTAAGCTAGCTTTTGTTTGCTTTTTTCACAACGAGAAAAGTCGGGACATTTCCAAATTCGTATAGATTAATAAAATACGCGTCCCGGGAAGAATTGATTCCCCCTCTGTATTTCGCGTGAAATAATGAACCCTGCTGAAATAAAACAATGCTGTGTAGTGCGATCGAACCAGGGAACGATATGTGTACTGAATTAGTTATTTCCACTCTACGGTGGCAACGCACAAACAGGAAAATATTCGTCTGTGAAAATTGCCATCTGTTTTCATAGGTACTGTATTCGGGGTCTACCGAACGTTCTGGAACAGATGAGAAATTTTTACTGGATAATACAGGGGCCATCTAATTTCAACATTTCTTGGTGCAACTTTATGCCCCACAGTGTCATGATGTTTTGCGGCGCATGCTGCCGTTGATTCCAAATGGCGCCTAAGTTAATAATGAACTCCTTTGGTGTTTGAAGACTTTTGGTAAGAGAGTATTATTTCGTCTAAAACGTTTCACAGGAATCTGAAAAGGACAACGAACACTACCGTAGACTGGTCAAGACTCTGCCATTTGTTGTAGAACCTGGGTCAGAGACTTCGATGACGCTTCCTCCAACCCTTCACCACCTGCTACCGCCAGATTTCACCAAATCCGTCTATTTCACTTACGAAGGGTCGCTTACAACTCCGCCATGCAGTGAAAGCGTCACCTGGATTGTTTTCAACAAACCGCTGAGTTTGTCGGACGCACAGGTCAGTTTCGCCGACCATTCGCCATCAGGACGCTTTCTCTTTTAATAATGTGTAACTTTTAAGGGGGGGGGGGTGAAGCCCGTTGGAGTTCAAATGGTGACTGGACTGCCTGTCCCATTTACGCTTTTATGCGCTTTCAGGCTTCGGACTGCAGAGGCGTGGTTAGCAGACAAAAAAACACCGCCGCTGCCTGCATGCGCCCAAAAGCGTGAGTGGGACGGGCATTGACCATTTGAACTCTCAAGACCATTTGAACTCCATTTGAACTCTTCCACCCCTCAACAACTCTTTCGCTAAATTATCCGCACTCTTTGAGTGTCAACAACAATGCTTCAGGACAAAAAACGCACGATCTAAGTGGAGGAAAACCCACAATGTGGGAATGCACAGCTGCTCCCAAAGAAAATATTTTCGACTGCGGCTGCATGCAGCATACTGGGACAATTGAAATCGATTTTGGCCCTGCGGTTGCCTCGTTCTCTGGGCCAAAAAGGTTTGAAGCCAAATTCGTGGATCACATTGTTTTTGGGCCAGCGCTGGGAATGAATCCTGCTAAGCTGTGTTCATGCGCTGACGGAAACGGAGCATTTGTTGAGAAAAATGCAGTCGTCCGAAATGGTTCTCAATTGTGGATCAAATTTGCCTTTCATGCCACGGGTCACCCCGAACACGTGAGAACAAAATCGACGAAGTTCTGTGCTCTCCCTGTTCTCAGACATGCGCAGTATTTCTTTTTTCTCTTTCTTTTTTTTCTCCTGTTTTAGATAATAAACGAATGTCAAGGTGAGCAGTTGGATGAACTGTGGTAGCCCTTCCAATTATAGACCAATCCGCTTACTGAATACTTGTTCCAAAATTCTTGACTTCATTGTGGCTAATCACATCAGAAGCTTTCTTGACGCGAACAATTTGCTGTCTCCAGCTCAGCATGGCTTTCGACCAGGATATTCCTGTACTACTCAACTTACAGCATTTGTTCAAGACTTGGCCAGTGCGCTTGATCGCGGTGCACAGATTGATGCAATTTCTATTGACTACGCCAAGGCCTTTGATGTGATTAATCACGATTTAATGATTAGGAAGCTGGAACTCTTGGGGCTTGACCTTATTACGATTAGATGGATAAAAGGTTACTTGTCTGGCAGGACTCAGGCAGTTCGTATTGACTCGAAATTGTCTGCAGCCCTTCCAGTAGCCAAAGGCGGCCCCAAGGTAGTATTTTGGGCCCTCTTCTCTTTATCATCTATATCAATGAACTTGCCCAAAGTGTGCGCTCATCCATTCGGCTCTTCGCCGATGACTGTATTATCTACTCATAATTACCTGCTCAGGGTGAATGTTATTTACAGGAGGACCTGACTTATTGCATTGAAGCATGGTGTGATCAGTCTGCTATGGCATTGAATCTTGATAAATGCTGTTATATTCGTTTTTCCACAAATCGTTCTAACCTTGATCCACAATATCATCTTGGTGGGAGGGTTCTCTCCGTATCAAGTGAGATTACTTACCTTGGTGTTAAGTTTTCCAGGAAGCTGGACTGGGTATCTCACATAAACATGATCGCGATGAGGGCCAACAGAGCATTGTACTTCGTGAAAAGAAATTACAGGAAGTGCCCTTTCAGAACTCGCGAACTTGCTTATTTTGGCCTTGTTCGGCCTATTTTAGAATACGCCGCTCCAGCCTGGGACCCATGGATCGGTTTTCACATCTCGACTCTAGAAAAGGTTCAGCGCAAAAGGCTGCGCGCTTTGTACGTGGCGATTACAGGCAAAAGAGCAGTGTGAGTAAAATGATAGAAACTCTGGGTTGGGATTCCCTTGCTGAAAGAAGGCGGGCAGCCCGCCTCATCAGCATGTTTCAGGTCCTTGGAAATGTCGGCGGGTGGGGTCGGATTTTAGGGCTTCTTGACTTGCCACCTTTTTACTCCCACCGTGATCATGACTACAAACTTAGACCTTGGGCTGTCAAGAAAGACATTGGCAAGTTCTCCTTCCTTGGCAGGACCATTGCAGAATGGAATTCACTACCAGCAGAGATTTTTGCCTTACCGCTGAGTATTCCCATCCTGCAAAGGCGCCTTGAGAGTCTAAATAGGCCCGTTGTCATTTAGTATTATACCTGCAGTAACTCACAATTTTGTGTATAAATGTGTGTCTTTTATCTACATTCTTCAATGATATTGTGTAGTTATTGTATATCAAGTGTATTTGAAAACTTTCCATTCAATGGTATACAGATCGAATAGGAATTTACCGGTCATTTATGAAATTGTTTTTCGCCTTTAATAACTGCCAATGCGGAAGAAAACTCGGACGCAAATCTGATATGAGTTCGGCAATCAGCCAGTCACTGCAATAAGGTATTGGGTGCACCACATTAGATGGAATAATCGTCCTGCCCGATTCAGTGTTTCACAGAGGCTCAAAATGTGCTCCATCTGCAGCGACACTTTAATTGTGGACACACTTGTCCCGTTCTTGAAATACACTGTTGTTCATGTCAGGCGTGATGGTATTAGAGACCCTCAAAATGGCCGCCCGGAGTTCTTCTAAGTTGTCTGCACGAGCCTTGTTGGTACACGTTTGGTTTCAGGTGTCCCCATATAGGGCCACGACTTTGGCCCGCCACGGCAAATCCACATTACTGGAAGTTGCTCATTGAGGAAGTTGCGGAAGAGGACACTGAAGTTGGTGCACTCATGGGAACACTTCCTCCTGGAGTACCGCCTTTCTCCATTGAGGTTCCCTTCAATAAAAACAGACCGATCCAATCGTTAAAATTGCAGCCAAGACGTCAATTTTCTGGATATGCAAGGTGTGGCTTTCCTGAAAACAGTGTGAACATGTGCCAAGAACACGTTCAACCACACAAGCAAGCAACCGGCACACCGTGTATGCGACCTGGCGAACGAGGCAGCGAACGCATTGACGGCGGGCGCGATTATTCAGGAATTCTGAACGAGGCATGCCTGCCTTCGCCTTCGGGTCAAACGCCGGCACGAGAAGCGGTCAACAGGTTACTGTCTACCGCTGAGCTTGCCGCAATTAAAACACACATCTCGCTTCACGTTACAGCCTCGAAGGCGCTGCCTGCGAATGAATGTGGAGCAAAAAATCAGTTATGAAAAAAAAACGAAACCTCAAGATCAAACCTGGTGGACATCTGAAGTGCTAATTTTTATTTAAACTGTATAGACACATTCGTCTCTCGAAATGGCTCGAGTTCAATGCAGGAGTTTCCGATTTTATGGAGAATTGTGTGAGGAACACGAAGAGGACTCGTGATAAAAGCACTCCTTGCATGAAAGTTGCCCTCCGCAATCGCTTCTCCTCTGGTCCTCAGAAATATGCTGGCGGACGGGCCATCATACATCGATATATCTTCGATGCCATGCCGACCTTTTCCTCACATTCCGGTCATTTGTTTGCAATCGTTTTGACCTGAACCTCTGTGTCAAAAACAAGCTGTTTGCAAAAATTGAAAGTTTCTCGTACTCACAAAACCGGAGGTTCGGTTTGGAGCGCAAAAATTAGCGTGGGCATGGATGGGAGGTGTTCTTTTGGGACTGCACGGTGAATTCTTGGAACACGCCGGATGTTCCATTTCCTGTCACGGGTTTGGGACGCGTGAGCGATTTGAAACGCTGGAAGTGTTCCAAGTCGCATATGTGTGAGGGGAAGTGGAGCACTATTTTTTGTGTGTTCCGGGAACAAGGCGGGTGTCACATGGTTTATTTTGCAGGAGTGCCTGGAACACCTTTCTGGCGGGGTTTTTTCCCTTATTGCCTGGCAAAACACGCCGCCCACAAGGCCAACGGTGCTCATACTATTTTTGGACGACCATTGGGCAACTAGGTGCTCAAAACAAATTCGGCTGATATTTACCTTCCTCTTAGACTTTTTCCACGAAAACCATAACCATATGCATATTCATGTGTTTGTTGTAAATTATTTTTCCCTTATGCATAATCCTTGATTCAAATGTGTGTATACAGGGTTTCCCAAAAGTCACTTGGCAACCCCTGCTATTTGCAAGTTTTCAATCTTCTCTTGCGGGGCTATTTCCGCAGATTTCTGGTTCAGATTGGGCAGGCTGCCTGCTGCCGGTGTTATCCCATTCAAATTGCACCAAACTCCACTCCAAGGTTCCAGAGTTTCTTCAAAACTGCAATGCACTTTTCTGGGGTTGTCAAGTGACTTTTGGGAAACCCTTTCAATAGGAGGCAACTCCGACGAATAAAGAAAGAATTTAGTAAGCTTACGCCACATTGCTGACACGGAATCTCGAAGCAACACGGACTGCATTCTGCGGTCAAAATCCCGGTGGCAGACGTAGGTACCTAATCTCCGCGAAAAGCTGCGAGAGGCCAGTGTAAAGAACATACTCTTCCCGTTTTGGAACCACATCAGATCCAAATCTGAATGCAGCCACATTGTCACGCTGCCATTTTTCTTGAATGGATTTCAGATTGAAGCATTTTTGAACATCAAGACGGCAGATGGCTATCGTCACGGAAATTTCAGAATGACACAGCCGTTGAACGACAGATCAGTCTCAGAAGAGACTTAAAGTGACTATTCGGATACAATAAATGCTCAGTCAACAAGTCACATAATTTCGGTATTATTTTTTAGTTTTCTGACATGTGACCTATGAACTGCTTATGTTGTCATTTGTGTTTGTGTAGTTTGCGTCAAACAGCATTTTCAATAAAATGATCTGTATTATCAGAAAAAATTACCATTTTTTCCATTTTTACCATTATTTTTCGCTGTTGTTCTTCGTGCAAAAGGTTTATGCCACACAGCAGCGAACAACACCGGACCTTCAACACGAACAACGGATCTGCAAGCCTTTTTCAGTTTGGCCTTGTGTCCATTCTTGTCTTTTTGGTCCATTCCTCCCCATTTGGGACCAGAGCAGCCGCAGGAGGGCCTTCTGCCAATTGGAACTCCTTTCAACCCAACTCTGCGAAGAGGAGAATAACGTTGTTTCAGCAGATGAATAGAAGAAAAGAATTTTCGCCGATACCTACATGTTTCTTTTGACAGGTACCTATTGCGGGGGTGGAATTAATGTACATACCATAAAAATTGCGTCTGCTCAGATTTTAGCAAAAACCCCATGAACCCCAATTCAGATGCAGTAGAAATCAAAGAAAGAATGATCCTCTATGAAGAAAGATTCCGCCACTCTATTTAACTCTCACTCTCCGCCACTCGATTCTAAAGAACGATTCCGCCACTATGAGATCGTCCTTCTTTCACCATGTCGACGTCTCTTCGAAACGCTTTTGCGAGCCCATGCTTTGCGAGCCACAGCTCATGATGTCAAGGTCTTTGCGTGAGGGAAAAGAGCGAAAACTTGGAAATTTCATTTAGCCCTCCCCCCTTGGCACCCCGGGAAAAATCAGTGCCTCCTCTTTATCTATAGGAGGCAATGGAAAAGTGCGCCTGCCGTCGCTGAAAGCCGCTTTAGCCGATACCGCGTCAGTGCGAAACCTGATATCTTGATGTAACAAAAGACTGACTACATAATGCGAAATGGGCAAAATCCGGAAATGTGTTTCCGTTGCAATCGATCGCAGCTGGGATTGGTCTGAGAATTTTGCAAAAGCTTTGCACATCGCTCAATTCATTTCATGTGTTTTTCAGGGATGGCTGAAAAAATTGTCCGTCGCAAAAGTGTCCAAAATGTGACCGTAGCGTGTGTGTGTGAGGTTAGCTCACCACTTGCGTCGAATTAAGCCGCACTGGGTTGGTGGATGGTGCTGCAAAAGTGCTGCGTTGGTCCATTAGGTCAGATTGCGAACCCTGTCGCGGCTTTAGATGGCAGGCCGGGCCCCCAAGGAGCGTTGTTTTTTTTTTCGAGAGGAAACATGGTTGGAGGTTCAAGGAAAAAATATTTTTTTTCTTGCGAGACAGGACTCCAATCGAGCATTTTTACACAAAACGCTCCTTGCCATCTAAAAAGTCGCGGCAGGATTTGTAAAAACGCGTCCCGTATTTGCCATCGGTTTTTTGCCAACCTTTTTGATAAAAAAAACTTCGGTTGAACGAAAAGTAAAAAAAATTGTCTGAAATTGGCTCGCCACAGACACGACGTGTCATAAATACGCGCAGGTGCTAAGCCGACGTCAGAAATACATACAGCGTTGTATACAGCGTGTAAACAACATTCGTAACACGACGCAACATCCCATACCGGACCGATATAGGTAGTGCCTCTCTAATGAGACACAACCTATCGGTCCGGTATGGGATGTTGCGACGTGTTACGAATGTTTACACGCTGTATACAACGCTGTATGTATTTCTGACGTCGGCTTAGCACCTGCGCGTATTTATGACACGTCGTTTCACCACACACAATAATCGACTTGCCATTTTAGTGCATATTTTTTTTCCCAATCCACTTCCGCATGCGCGTCTCTGATTGGCTGTTGGGAATTCCAGTCAATTTCAACATCCAAATTTCAAAACCAACCAAACCTAACCTGACCTAACCTAACCTAACCTGACCTAACCTAACCCTATTGTGACCCTAGAAAGAGTTGCGAAGCGGTGGCAAACACGCCAAATGGCAAAAAGCGGTGGCAAGGCAAAAATGCGAAAATTGATGACGTCACAAATTGAGACGACGCGATTGGCTGTTGCGATGCTGCTGTCCGCGGAAGTGGATTGGGAAAAAAAATATGCCATTTTAGTCAGGTCAAAATCCGACATGATTGGTGAACTGTAACTTCGCACACGTCTTTTTGGCCACTTTTGAGACACGCAGACGTTTCGGATGATCCGGTGTTCTTCTCCCCATGCAAATCAGTTGCAGCTGAGAGTTTCACTGAGCAGTTACACAGATGTCTGGTGGCGAGTGAATCATCCTCCTGAATTGCCAGGTCGAAACTGAAGAGCCCTGCAACACTCTATATTTTCAGGGAGGGTTTCAAGGAGAGTTTCAAGGAGGGTTTGCACGCAAAGGTGTTGCGTATCAACTCTCGTATTCGAGGGATGAAGTTCATGGATGAGAGTTTTTTGGTTGTCGTTTTAACCGCTTTTGGATTCGCATTGGCAAGTAAGCGATGTGACAACTGTTACGCTGATGCTGGAGATTTTCTATAGTAGCAGCGGAATTAATGTACCCATAATGCGTTTTTCCCATTTAACTGTTGCCACCGAAACTTTTTTTTTCTTTATTTTTGCTCTTGTGCAGGCGGTAGAAATTAAAGCGTCAGATTTCAGCTGAGCTTTCTGGAGCTGTCAGATTTTGAGCTCGGTGATAAAAAAAGAGAATCTTTAATTTCTGCAGCATGGAATTTTGCAAAAATTTGAGCAGTCGCAATTTTTGGTTAAAAACTCCTCAGATGATGGTACCAAAGAATAGCGGTAATGAGAATCGAAAAAATGACGGTAGATTTCGAATCGTTTTCGCGAACAAAAATTGCCACAGCACTTACCAAATTGCAAACCAAATTTTGTCGTTCGATGTGACTATCACTCCCCACATTGTGTCATAAACCTTGTTTGGCTCGAACTTCTTCCTTGGGTCAGACTTTTCTTGGTCTCTAACCACCACTGAACCTTTCGACCAGTTCATCCAGTTGTACTTCTCTGAACAACATAAAGTTGCTGTTTCATCCGAGATACCCCAGGGAGGCGTTATAGGTCCACTACTTTTCCTTTTATTTATCTAATGCTTTGCCAGAATGCGTTAATTCTGAAAGATGAGGTCTGGACTGGGCCAGGAATGGGATAAAAAGATCAAAATCAGAGAAATGGTCAATGTATGATCAGCATGACCACAAGAAAGGTCTCGTATTGTGGGTATTTTTCTAAAAATGATCGATTCGGAATTTGATTGAGTTGCTCTTCAGGAGGACTTCTCCTCAATGCTCGATGAAAATACCATAGCTCTCATTATAGAGAAAAATGTGTCAAAACTACTTTCGTTAAAAAAATAGCTGTGATTTTTTCCAGAAATGCTGAGGTCCCAAGAAACGCAAAGGTTTTTTTTGCATATTTTATACGGAGCCATTCTGAATACTCGGGCCATAGGCGATTTTTTAAGACTTTTAAAGCACGGGGCAATGTAATTCCCCATTTCTCATGCGCCGCAAATCACATTACATGAAGGAATGCATTTAACAGCGCTAGGCCCGGGTATTTTGAATGTCTGAGTACGTATTCTATTGCACAATGCATAACGCATATTGCATTTCTGCGATATGCTCGACTCGCTAAACGGTATTACTTTGGCGAAAAGGCGCACCATCGCAGGCGATTCGATGTCCTCTCAGAATTTTTAATGAATTATTAATTATTTGAGAGGGTTTCCCCTTTTCATACCAGATTACTTATATGACATGAAGATTTCACAAAGAATTTACAGAACAACAGAATTTGAACTTCGAAGAAGCGACAGATGTTCGAATAAAACAAAAATCTTGTCATACAATTCAGAATTCAGACCACGACTTCAGCATTCCAAAGATTGAGCAATTGAACCTATATCTATCCTCATCGTGGACGAGGAAGGTACCTATACTCAGACATTCAAAACACGCAGGCCATATAGGAGATTTTTGCCAGACTTTTGAAGCACGGGGCTATGTTATTCCCCATCTAGTAAGCGCCGTTAAATGCATTCCTTCATGTAATGTGTTTTGCGGCGCAAGCGAAATGGGGAATTACATAGCCCCTTGCTTCAAAAGTGTGAAAAAAATCGCCTATGGCCCGCGTATTCAGGATGGCTCCGTATATACCAAAAGATTTGATAACCTGCACCGAAGAATAGGCACGGATACCGGCGGTTCGAGGAGCTTATGGGAGGGAGGGAATTCCAATCATCAATGGCTTGTCCAAGATTTGACTTGCCGAAATCCCTCTTGAAGAAAATGGGTCTCACTTTTAAGGCGTGATCCTGCCGTGATTTAGATGCAATCGTGGCTTCAAATTTGGGACGCATCCCATCACCGGTCGAAATTCTGGTGATTGTTTGGAATTGAAAAATTCGCGTTGAGGGTATTTGCGAAACCAGTCTCCACACGAACCCTTTGCAGTGACGGTCAGATGTGTTTTCTCCACGTGTCTTGACAAAAAAAATACTTCTTGAAAGGAACTTCTTTCTGTTTCATCACCATCACATGTTTTTCACAGAACATCCGTCGTTTTTGCTTATGTTCAAGTTTTTGATGCAGTCTGTTTTTTGCCATTGCTGTTGGTGTTGTGAAATGGGTTGGAACGGACTGTCTCCAGTTCAAAACTCTATACCTTTTTACTTTTTACTCTTGTGCAGACGGCAGAAATCAAAGCGCCAAAACGGAACAAAAATTTCAAGAGATGTCAGAATTTTGCCTCGGAAAATAGGTTCTTTTATTTCTGCACCATGGAGTTTTTGCTAAAATCTCAACAATTGTTTACATTGCATGCGAAAAGTAATTCGGTCACCACTGTTCATATGAAGTGCGTTCGTTTCCAGAATGGGACGTCCCATTTTGCAGACATGGATAAGCACCTTTCTGTAAAAACAGACAGAATAAAGTCTTTTTAAAAGTCTTTTTAAAAGTCTTTTTAAAAGTCTTTTTAAAAGTCTTTTTAAAAGTCTTTTTAAAAGTCTTTTTAAAAGTCTTTTTAAAAGTTTTTTTAAAAGTCTTTTTAAAAGTCTTTTTAAAAGTCTTTTTCAGCGTCTTTTTAAAAAAGTCTTTAAAGTATCTTTTTATGCCCTTCCATTGTTGATGTACTTCTTGCGTATTTCTTTGTTATCAGATGCTGTAGAAAGTGCAAGCTGGACTTACACGGGTAAGTCATCATCTGTATAATCTGTCGATGACAAAATTTGCGTGGTTTCAACGAAAAACACGCGGCACCAAGAAGTGATGAGGTTTTGATCTCTCTGCGGGTTTTTGAAGATCTCCCACTTTTGTCAAATTTTGGAGAAAAAGTTGCTTACAAGCGGTTCCTCATAACTTATACTTCCTGGCAACCTCATATAATATAGACCACACTTAATAGTTTTCTAATGTTTGTATAAGCACTCTTCGGCATTATGAATGGATCAGCAGGCGATGCGATCACGTAAGGTCGTGGTCGTTATCGCCTGTTGATCCAGTTTTATATACCGATTTTGGATATGTTTTTTCGCATGCCATAAGGTATTTGGCGTTTGGACGAAAGCTTTCGAGGGCCATGATAAGTCTGTAATTGGTTGCGTGTAGCGCAGCCCACCATTACCTACTTTTAATAAAAAAGTGTCCGGCTCAAATCAACAGGGGAAGACGAGAGGCTAAGGTTTTACCATGCAGTGCTGTCTTGTGTGGGCTAAGATCAACCTTGAAGGTGTGGAGATAAATGCTAAATTAGATCCATGAGACCAAATGGAAGGAACAAAAATTGCACTGACTTTCCAAAAGGATATACCCAAACAGACCAAAAACGAAAAAGGATATTGCCCAAACAGACCAAATACCAAACTTCAGAGTCTGAAGGGAAGGCCAAACGAATCTAACACTTTTTATCAAAAGTCTCATGGAGGCTCCTGGCTCACATGCAGCACCGGCTGGTGACGCCAATATTTTTTCGTCTTGCGAACATTTCAGTGACGGAAATGTAACTGTCACCCCACACCATATAGAAGCTCCTCTAAACGGGATCTTCTCCTTTTTGTGTCCATTCCTGTCAATACAGGTGAAGATGAATGGTCGAAGATGTTCCATCAGTGTGGTGGAAAAAAGCAATCACCAATAGACATTCCTGCTGCTGTCAATATGGCACATTTCAAACACCTGGCACCACTCTCGTACGACACTCCTGCATTGAGCGCTGACGTCAAAAACAGCGGACACACAAGTGAGAAAAGTCGGTAACAGTTCCAAAGACCTGTCTACCGCCTCATCCCCGCCTCAGCCGCCTCCTCCGCCTCAGCCGCCTCAGCCGCCTCATACGAATTGCCGGACTATGCTGAGGTGGATGAGGAGGCTGAGGCGGCTGAGGAGGATGAGGAGGCTGAGGCGGATGAGGCGGAGGAGGCGGCTGAGGCGGGGATGAGGCGGTAGACAGGTCTTTGGAACTGTTACCGAAAAGTCAAAGCTGTCTTTATTTCACAGTGAGATTGTTGATTTCTCATCGCCTTCGTCTTTGTTTTGTTTGTTGACCAACAGTTTCTTTGGACATGTCTCAACCAAGTCTCAACGTTCAGTCATTTTGTACAGCGGGGTGCAATAAAAAAGAGAACCCCCCTTTCAAGTTGGTACCTGCATCATTTGATTTCGATTCGGTCATATCCCGGGCTCGAAAAACCAAATTTGGAAAACGTGGTACCCTTCCATGTTACCAAGCGAAAAAGAATATGAGGTCAGGTTTTACCTGAGATTGGGCTCCATTAGGTTGGTTAGGTTGGGTTATTTTGCACAAGTTTCATAAAATTGAATCGGTGAGAATCTAAAGGTCATATGTCCACATTTTGGCCATTTTGAGTCAAGAGCGGAAAAAATGTACCTATGCCACGTATGCATCCACAGTTTGCAATCAAAATGCCTGTTGTCCGACATTCGCAAACTCCTGAAATGCCTGAAATATTCAGTGCGAAATTCTGCTATGGAATCAAAATGTCGTAAGTCCATGGGCATGTGACCTTTTCGTAAAATTGTGATTTGTGGACATATGACCTTTTGATTCTCACTGATTCAATTAAGTTTAACGCGCCTTACAGCAAATGGGAGACCAACGAGCTACAACGCAAGTCTCAGATATTGGGAAGATTGCTCCTCAAAATACGTAGTCTACGAGTAATGCATCAAATACGCATGCGTCTGACGATATTGTGAAAGTTGTGCTTGTTGCCATATCTTTGCCCTAAAATTTATTTGCGCAACCAGGGGAGAATTTTCGTGAGGGGCTCTTGTTCTTTTTAGAGTTGAATTTCTGGTCTTCACAGTCTGTAGCACTCCGCAGGGGACCGGTGACTGGGGCAGAACGAACTGAGGCAGAAGTGGACTGAGGCAGAATTTTTGCATTTTTGGAGGCTGATTTTTTTAATTTCTACGAGTTAGGATAGGTCAGGTTAGGTTAAGAAGTTAGGACAGGTATAAGCTACCACCTCCATGCAAAAAATCCCTCCAAAACTCCCTCCTTTGTCCAATTCTACCTCTGTCCACTTCTGCCTCAGTCCACGTCTGCCTCAGTCCGTTCTATCCCAGTCCCCCGATCCCTCCGCAGCAAGAACGTCATGCCCGTAACGTTCATGGTGCGGCTCATCGCTTAAAAATTATTCTGTCACAACAATTTTACCTCTGAATATTGTTGGACTATCGTGATGATGATGGAATTAATATAGGACGAGACGTTACTCAAAAATGTGTTTTTTTCACTTATCGCTGCTGCCTCCGAAACTTTCTTTCTTTTTAGGTACTTTTCTGCAGGCGGCAGAAACAAAAGCGCCGGATTGCAAGAAAACTGAACAAAAGTGCGTCAGATTGCAACTTCGAGATTTTGAGAGGATGCTTAATTAATTTCTGCAGAGTTGTCATTGCAAAAATCTCAAAGAACAAAATTTTTAAAAATGAGTGCCTTAATTCCGTCACGCTATACATCATGAATATGACAGAAAACGATGCCCTTACCTTTCAGCAACCTTTTACTTCTACATTCTTTCAGTTGTGGTAACGTATAAATACAAATTATCAAAAGGCAGTCCGGTGATATCGGGTGGCCCGCTGACATCATCATATCGAGTTCACAGTTTTCACTTCCACTGGGGTGCAAGCGCAAATCAGGGATCCGAACACACCCTCAGCGGAAAAAGGTTAGAAAGAGAACTGTTGGACCGGAAGGGATACGAAAGGGATCGATACGAAGAACAAGAACCGATGAAACTTTGCTGCGATGGGTGGCTGGTGCCTGGAATTTTAGATGCGAGTGATTTCTCATGATGTCCAAATTGGGGATGGGTACAGAATTTTAGGTTGCAGTTCGGAATACCTGCCGACCACCGCCTCCGCCGCACACGCCGCCTCCGCCGCCTCATTTTTTTCGACCCGCCGCCTCGGTTCCTTTTCCCGCCGCCTCCTAAACATGAGCAAATGAGACGATGGAGGCGGCGGAGGCGGCGGAGGCAGCGGAGGCGGCGGAGATGGCGGAGGCCGATTTCTTGATTTTTCTATTCATTTGTCTTTTGGTTTAGTGAGGTAGGTTAGGATAGGTCAGGTTAGGTGAGTTTCACTTGGATTTCGTGAAGATTTTGCGACATTAACGCCATTTGATCAAAAAGTTTTTCAAACCAAAGTATCCCGACCCCAGACGGCAGTTGTTTTCGACGTGAACCGCTGGCTTAGCATTAGCAATCACCTTCTGCGCTTTTATTTTCTGCGCTGTAGATACGGTCAAACTTCAAAACAACCTGCTAATTCTTCAGACAATGTGATGGGATATTGGCTTCATGGTACCATCGTGATCTATGCATTTCACTCGCATCGCATGAGATGGGATTCTTATCCGTGTGACTGGGATCTGATTTTCGTTACAGAACTGCCTGATCGACCATTAAATCTACCTGCCCCACCCGCAGGCAGTGGCAAAACAGCTCGGCAATATTCTCAAACCAGCAGGTTCGGCGATGGAAACAACTCCCGTCTGCAGTGAAAAGGCGTAAACGGACTGGTACACTTCCGAACGCAACAGGCCGGCTGGGTGCGCCATCATTTCCTGACAAAATCAGCATCCATCAAACCCAAACCAGCAACCCAAGAAGTTGAGGACAAGAACTGAAAGAAGTTCGTGTTTAGTTTGGTACCTTTACGTTAAACAACAAAACGTCTGCGAAATTGGGGTTTGGATTGCCGGTTTGGTTCATTTGGTTGCCGATTTGGGTGGTTTTGGTTGTCCACTGCCAGCTTGACGTTTATCCGCCGTCTCCGCCGCTGCCGCCTCCACCGCCGCCTCCTCCGCCTCCGCCGTCTCCGTCGCCTCATTTGCTCATATTTAGGAGGCAGCGGGAAATGGAACCGAGGCGGCGGGTCGAAAAAATGAGGCGGCGGAGGCGGCGTGTGCGGCGGAGGCGGCGGTCGGCAAGTATTCCGAACTGTTATCGAGTTTTTGTGTAAAGTTGCAGTTCGGAATACCTGCCGACATCTGAGAAACGCTGAACTGGACGAGTTTTCACACACGCTCAATAAGGAACCAAAATGGGATAAGAAGTTCAGGACGAGGTAGGTTGGGTAGAATCGGTTAGGATAGGTGTGTTTGGATAGGTTAGGTTGGGTTCGGTTAGGTTAGGTTTGGTTTAGTTAGCGTATATCAGAGAGCAATGATGATAACTCGTTTAGTTCAATGTCGGCAGGTACCTATTCCGAACTGTTACCGTTTGTAAAGCCGCATCACAACGGCCAGAGTTTTTCGCCCCAAAAAAGCCGCGTCAGAATGGACAGATTTTTTGCATCAGACTTTTTCAGATCGTCTGTCCAAAACAGTTTGTCATACTTGCATCAATCTGCAAAGAAGAACATTGGAGTTTTGACCATTGCATTGCTGCGACTACAAATCTGTTTTGGACGGACTATCTGAAAAAGTCTGATGCAAAAAATCTCTCCATTCTGACGTGGGTTTTTTGTCGCACTAAAAAGTCTGGCCATTCTGATGCGGCTGAACAAGATAGAGTGGCAACTGATCGCAATAGACAAATTTTGCGACATGACGGAGTTGATTCTGATTGTCTCCACTGTCCATGGAGTTGAACATGATCGCAATGTCCTCGCTTTTCTTTTGAGATGCGCAGTGCGCCCGCGCTTTCTGTCATCTTGTTATGAATCCTCACAGAGATTTCGTGATTTTCACTGTCATTCGTCGATTGATTGAGTTGTTTTCAAGGTGATGTAAAGTGCTGTCAACCATAATGCATTGACATGTTCCGGCCGACAGAGCCGGCGGGGTACTGTAAACAAATTTGCTGGCAGCACTTTACTCGCATTGGTTTCAGTGGTCGATCAAACTCAGCATTTTATGCACCTTTGCGAATCTTCGCTCTTGAAAAGCCATTCATACGAACAGAGGGCAGCGGAGACAGGCCTTAGCAAGGGCTTTCTCATGAGATAA
>JASGXE010006431.1:0-21161 GCA_030068105.1 Sinentomon sp. SZTP_YWyxl
AACCTGTCCGGGTCGGTCCGGCGGTCCTTTCTGCCTGTCCAGCAGTCCTGTCCGGCTGTCCGGTTTTCAGGGACCACCGGGGTAAAATGAAGTGAGCGTTGGAACAACACTGTACCAGGTCCGCCCGCGCTCCGCTGACTTTTCTTGAGAGTTGAGGGAATAATGGCGCCAATGGTGGATGTTTGAACGAGCAGCAGACACGGACAACCGAACTCCAAAAGGTGGTATGGTATCACACATAAGCGTTCGGCGTGCGTGCGTTTCTGACGCGTGCGCTTTCGGAGGCGTGCGTTTGTTTTTGAAAACGCAACAAGAGCCGTGCGTTTAGTCTTCTGGAGTTCACATTGGTCCGGTCTTTCTTCTGCCTTCCGTTTTTCCCAACTGTCGTGGTCGACCGCACAGCAGGTGTTGCATTGTGTTTTGATTCCCGTTGAATTCTGATCCCCCATCATTTTTCAACGCTCATCTGCCGCTGAATCTTGAACCTCCCTCAGTTTTCAACGGGAAAACACCGTTGAATTTTTAACCCTCTTCTTAATTTTTGCACCCCCTCACTTTTCAACGCTGCACCCGTTGAAAACTGAACCCCCTCACATTTCAACGGAAATAGGCAAGTCGTTGAAAATTGAACCCCCTCACTTTCGACAGTTTTTTTACCAAGGTGTTCGCTTGGGAAATCCTAATTATACCATTTTGTCTGTCTACCCAATTTATTAAAAGTATTTTTGTGAAACCACTATGGATATCAGAAAAAAGAATTTTCTTTCATAAATTCCTTCAGATTTTTATGAGGAATTCTGGTATTATCAGCTTGGAAAGGACGAGCAGGACATGAAATTGTAAAAAGTCAATATAAATTGAACATAAATTGCAGAAAAGAGAAAACGCCAACTATTCGTACTCGTTCCGCATTTCAGATTTAATCTGCAGGCACGGTGCTCCAGAGGTCTTCATTTCGGACAGAGGCCGCGAGTTTTGCAATGAAGTTAACGAAGCCATATGCCGAATGTTCAAGATTGATCACAGAGTAGCATCCCTGTATCATCCCCAGACAAACGGTGAAGTTGAAAGAATGAACCAAACCGGGTGCGTCTAAAACACTGAACGCTGAACACTGGACACTGGGCGGAATGACTAAAACACTGAACACTGGACACTGAACGAGTCAGGGATCTCCAAATTTGAAAGTCTTATACAATTCTGATTTGACAGTGCGCCAGGGACATTTGGTCGCCTGGCGCTTGACCACTGGGCGTTTGGCCACCGCGGACATCTCTCACCACGTTTTTCCGCCAGACATTTTGCCGCAACTTGGAAAACATGCACTGGACAAAGTGTTAACCGCGAAAACATGCACTGGACTGGGTATTAACATGGAAAACATGCACTGGACAGGGTGTCAACCTATAAAACACACACTGGACAGGGCATTAACATAGGAAACATGCACTGGACGAGTTGTTAACATGGAAAAGACACACTGGACAGGGTTTTAACATAACAAACATGCACTGGACAGGGTTCTAATATAGAAAACATGCACTGGACAATGTGTGAACATGGAAAAGACGCACTGGACAAGGTGTTGACATGGAAAACATGCACTGGACGGGGTGTTAACATAGAAAACACGCACTGGACAGGGTGCTAACATAGAAAACATGCACTGACAAGGTGTTAACATGGAAAAGACACACTGGACAGGCTTGAAACAGAAAACATGCACTGGACAATGTGTGAACATGAAAAAGATGCACTGGACAGGGTGTTAACACGGAAAACATGCACTAGACTGGGTGTTAACATAGAAAACACGCACTGGACAGGGCATTAAAATTGGAAACATGCACTGGACAAGTTGTTAACATGGAAAAGACACACTGGACAGAGTGTTAACACAGAAAACATGCACTGGACAGGGCATTAACACAGGAAACATGCACTGGACAAGTTGCTAACATGGAAAAGACACACTGGACAGGGTGTTAACATGGGAAACATGCACTGGACAAGTTGTTAACATGGAAAAGACACACTGGACAGAGTGCTAACATAGAAAACACGAACTGGACATGGCGCTCACATGGAAAACATGCACTGGACAGGGTGTTAACATAGAAAACACACACTGGACAGGGTGTCAACCTAAAAAACACACACTGGACAGGGCATTAACATGGGAAACATGCACTGGACAAGTTGTTAACATGGAAAAGACACACTGGACAGAGTGTTAACATAGAATACACGCACTGGACAGGGTGCTCACATAGAAAACATGCACTGGACAGGGTGTTGACATAGAAAACACACACTGGACAGGGTGTTAACATGGAAAAGACACACTGGACAGGGTGCTAACATAGAAAACACACACTGAACAGGGTGGTAACATGAAAAGCATGCACTGGACGGGGTGTTAACATATAAAACACACACTGGACAGGGTGCTAACATAGAAACCAAGCACTGGACAGGGTGTTAAAATGGAAAAGACACACTGGACAGCAGGGATGGGTAAGTATAATACTTAAGAATAATACGTGAGTTTTCTACGTATAATACGTCGTATTATACGTACGTATAAAAGTGTTTTATACGTACGTATTACCTATACGTGTGCAAAAAATAACATGTGTGACACATGACTTGGGGGTGGAATTTAACAAGGAATTCAATTCTGAAGTTAGTTTACGACTCAGGGCAGTGTAGGAGGAATTAAACCTGAATAAGTTGTCGGAAATGATGACGATCGCCGAAGGGATAATGCCAAATAACAGCTCAAATTGCTTTTTTTTTAATTTTTGTCGAAAATGATGGCTTTCTTTTCAAAATGGGTCTCATTGTTGTTGATGTGGGCTGCCGATGAAAATCAAGAATAATAATTTCCGTTTTCTCCTGAATTTTCATCCAAACAGAAAATATCCTGGATCCTTCACTCTGCCGATGATCCGTGACATCGATGAACCATAAGCTGTCAAAGTTGGTAGGTACTCAAATGCCAGAATTCTCACTCCTATCCCACAGCCATTCTTGCTTGCATATGGCAGGCTTTTGATGAACCTTTTGTTTTTTTTTCAACATTTGCAGTTAATGCAGGATTTTCTGCCATGTGTTCTGCGCTCATCTTGGACGAACATTTTTTTTAGTCTGCACTCCACCAAACAGTCATAGCAGAACAGGCCCTTGTGCCAATCATCAATGGCGAAAACCAAAATTCTCAGAAAACAGCACAGTTCATCATATCCCTGGGAAAGGGGTGGGAGGCAAGGATACGTGGCCGTCGGCTGTTATTAGCTGCAAGGAGGAAATGGTAAAGAAAGGAGGAACAGAGTTCGGAAAGCATACCTATCATCGGGGGAGTGTGGACGGGTCCTTGTCATTTTGCATTCAATGGCGGACAGAGAACAATCACACAGATGCAACCAGTCAAGAACACACCCAAGCAAGCATCATCAACCGGCACACACCACAGCCATTCACAATCTCAAATGAAATATGAAAAATAGTGGATAAACATGAAATACTCGTGAAGATGAAAGAAAACTAAAGATGATGAAATTATCACGATGAAACAATGATGAAGCAATCGTGATAAAACGATCGTGCCAATGATTGCATGGCTACCCAGTGCTTTATGCTAGGCCTTCACCCCAATGCCATATGAATTAGTACATAGGCAGTTTCAAGCATGTGTGCTTGCCATTTACTGGCTGTCACTGCTGATCGTTTTTCTGTAAGATCGCAGAAATCTGGACCTCCAAGCTGTCAAAAAGAAAGTAATTGGCACAGGAATATTGAGTCGGCCCAATGAAGTTGGGAACCTAAGGCAGCTCTGGATTGAATCCGTCAGACAGAATTTCTGGGGCCACCCTCGTTATGGTACAAACACAAGCGTCAAGCTTCCGTTGCAATTGAGGGTTGCAACCCTCAATTGCAACGGTGAGAAAAAGCATGAGGTTCATTTTGGCACTTTCTCATTGCACCATTCTTTCACCATTTCCTGCTAAAACAAGGTTGTCGCCAGTGATGTTAGATTTTTGCCTTCTCCTACGAAGTATTATTTGTCATTTTTGGTTTTCTGTGCACTGTTCTCTTTTACCAGGCGTATTAGATCCATGCATTTAGACCTATGTGAAAAAAGCTGCAAGTGAATAATTTCAATTTGACAGCACATGATTGGTGCACTTTCACACATCATTGGTGCACATACAATTTTTATTAATGCATTTTACAATGGTGTGTGGCAAAAACAATCTTGTGGGGCCAACTGGAAAGCAATAATTGCGGGGCTTCACGGGTAAACTGTTTTTTATATTTTTTCTTTTATTGATCATGATGCTTGTCAATATTTTGATGTAATAAATTGAATGCTAGCATGTTAAAGAGCAGATTTTTCTGCAAAAAATGAGGTATCACTCGACTTTTAAGTTTTATACGTTTTCTACACGTATTATACGCGAGTATTATACGTGGAGTTTTATACGTTTAGGCCTACCCATCCCTGCTGGACAGGGTGCTAACATAGAAAACATGCACTGGACAATGTGTTGACATGGAAAAGACACACTGGACAAGGTTTTAACATAGAAAAGACACACTGGACAGAGTGTTAACATAGAAAACACGCGCTTGACATGGTGCTCACATAGAAAACATGCACTGGACAGGGTGTTAACACAGAAAACACGCACTGGACAGGGTGCTAATGCAGAAAAACCCTGCACAGTGTGTTTTTTCTATGTTAAAACCCTGTCCAGTTTGACTTTTCCTTGTTGACACCCTGTCCAGTGCATGTTTACTATGTTAACACCCTGTCCAGTGTGTGTTTTCTATGTTAACACCCTGTCCAGTGCGTGTTTTCAATGTTGACACCCTGTCCAGTGCGTGTTTTCTATGCTAACGCCCTGTCCAGTGCGTGTTTACTATGTTAGCACCCTGTCCACTGTCCAGTGTGTGTTTTCCTTGTTAACACCCTGGCCAGTGCGTGTTTTCAATGTTGACACCCTGTCCAGTGCGTGTTTTTTATGCTAACGCCCTGTCCAGTGCGTGTTTACTATGTTAGCACCCTGTCCACTGTCCAGTGTGTGTTTTCCTTGTTAACACCCTGTCCAGTGCGTGTTTTCAATGTTGACACCCTGTCCAGTGTGTGTTTTCTATGTTAACACCCTGTCCAGTGTGTGTTTTCAATGTTGACACCCTGTCCAGTGCGTGTTTTCAATGTTGACACCCTGTCCAGTGCGTGTTTTCAATGTTGACACCCTGTCCAGTGCGTGTTTTCTATGCTAACACCCTGTCCAGTGCGTGTTTACTATGTTAGCACCCTATCCAGTGTGTGTTTTCCTGGTTAACACCCTCTCCAGTGCGTGTTTTCAATGTTGACACCCTGTCCAGTGCGTGTTTTCTATGTTAATACCCTGTCCAGTGTGTCTTTTCCATGTTGACACACTCTTGTTTGTCCAGTGCTTGTTTCCAACATTCACACCTTGTTCAGAGCGTATTTTCCATGTTACGGTGAAATGATTGACGCAAAAATATGTTGAATTGATGTCCGCGGAGGTCAAACGCCTGGCGACCAAATGTCGCATATTGTTTTCTTTCTTTACCCGTTGCAATCAGAATTGTGTAAGTGTCAAATTTGGAGATCCCTGACTCGTCCAGTGTCCAGTGCCTCGTTCAGTGTTTTAGTCGTTCCGTTCAGTGTCCAGCGTCCAGTGTTCAGTGTTTTAGACGCACCCAATCAAACCATCTGCAGAAAGTTGCACAAAAATGGTTTATGATCATCAAAGCGACTGGGACTCGAACTATAGCAGGCAACCCTCTTTGGAATAAGAACAACTGTGCAGAAGGGAACAGTTGAAAAAATTAAAAAAAAAAAGGAAATACCAGAAGAATGATAGGGAGAGGTACGACAAGACAAATCATCCTTCTAAAAGAAAGCCTGTTGCCGTTAGAGACCAGGTTCTCGTCAAAAACTCCCGGAAAGGTGGAGGAAAAAGGAGATAAATTATCCAGCTGCTGGAGTGGCCCACATGAAGTAGAGGACGTGTCTTCATCTGGTACAGAGAAGATCAAGGATCAGAAGCTGAGAAAAAACGAATATTATTCAAAGGTGTACCGAGATAGCAAGTCAAAAAATTCAATGAGAGTGGCAGCTGATAAAGAAGAGAAGAGCATCGAGGGCACCAATGCCCCATGTGCACCACCGGATGATCCTCAAGCTTCAAAAAGAAGTTGGAATGATCTTCAGCCTCAAGGATGAAGAGTAGCATGATCCAGAATCTCCACCCAAAACAACCCCAGTAAATTTCTCGACAATCTGCAACCTACAGAAAATGCCATGATCACATATAACCCAAGTCGTGATGAGCAGCATACAGATACTGTCGACATGGACATCGACGTCTCCAGTCAACTTCTGGACGATCTGAAACGATCTGAAGATGTCACCGTATGATCATGGAGAACACGATTCCACAACAACCTGTAGAAGATATCGACACCGGCATCCCTGGTCCACATTTGCCACTTAATTAGCAAGCTGTTACAGAAGATGTCGACATGGACACGGACACCATATCAGCGGTGGAGCCAAATCCACCTCTGATCAAACAGCATCAACATGATGATCCTCTCGATGCGGGAAACTCGGATCATTTACCATCAATGCAAGAAGATGATGATATAACATCGGTACACAATAATTCTTTCAGAACTACCAAACCCTTTCGCAGCTAGAATGGTGGATGAAGTGTGGCAGGAGGGAAGAGCGTATTGTCTGCAGCTAAAAATAGTCAAATTCATTACCAAAATTGAACCAGAGAAGAGATTTTCCGGGATAAATCGCCGCAGAGTTCAGTTCTGATGAAAGCAACGGCAATTGCTTCTTAAGGTCCGTGTCATATTTGGTTACTACAATGGAGAGCAGTCGCACCATTGCATTCGGCAGAGAGGTCATGACGGGGGTAGGCGTATTTAGCATCCGTGAGCTTTTTTTACGACGCGTTTTCCTGGAAAAACAAGCCCGTCAATCCGTTTTTTATGCGTGCGTTTTTTTCGACCATAAAACCGCACGCATGCCGTACGCACGCTTATATGTGAAGCCACCTTAAGAGAGGCGCGCCAGCTGATGCAGAGTGACACACACAGTTCGGCCGAAAACTGAAATTGTGTTTCAGCGATCAACTTTCGCTGTAAATTCGTTTACCTGCCTTGAGTTGATCGTTATTGCTGTCTGCATCCCTGGTGAATGATGAACCTCTGCTGTTCACAATTGATGCAAATCTGATGCCAATACTGACACCGATAATTTGATTCACAGAAAGTCGATCAACAGAAAAGGATAAGTTTTTTTTTTGTTTTTAATACTGGGGACTCTGTCCCCAGTATTAAAAAAAACCTGTCTTTTCTGTTGGTCGACACAGTACCTAAATTAAATTGTCGGTGTCAGTACGGTGTCAGATTTTCTCTGTTCGACAGGTTTTCATGCTATTTCGGCAATCATTAGGTAATTGTTAACAGCAGAGGTTCATCATTCACCAGGGATGCAGACAGCAATAACGATCAACTCAAGGCAGGAAAACGAAGTTCACAGGTAATCTCATTTCACGCCGCCGAATTCGATCAGAAAAAAAATGACGTCACTGCAGTCATCGCGTACCCACCCACCATCGCTGCGCTTGTCCAGTTCAGCGATGATTTTGTCGACACGTTGTGCGCTCTCGCTTTCTCAAAATTTTTTTGTTCATTCTCAAAGAGCTTGGGCTCATCTGAAAGAGAATTCCTGCTATTTTTGTACCAAAGCACAAATTTGAAGAATTTCATTCGTCCACGCAATCACTTTTTTTTCTACTTTTTCTTTTCTTTAGTTTAATTGTTCGTTTAATTTCAATTAAATCCACACAATTTTCAATGACACAATTCACAATTTCAATTCACAATATTCAAACAATTCAATAGATTACAATTCATGATTTTTTATGAAGCTCCAAATAAGATTTCCAAATTTTTATCAATAGTTTTCGTTGGTATTGTGTGTAAGTTTAGTTGGCATTGTGCATGTTAAATGTCCAAAAAACCACAAAATGATGAAAATTCCATCCCAAACTTGAGAAGTTTGCATGGAAACAGAAAATCTGGCATCTTCATCGGGCTTTTTCACGATTTTCCATGTTGCGAAATTGTGATCGGAAGCATGCGGAAGGACGTCAACCCCAGTTTTTCCAAGCATTGCATCATCACCAACATTCTGAACATTCCCAGCTGCTCTGATTTCGAAATTGCCTTGCGAAGTATACTCCTTTGTGAAAATCACCCTCACACAGACTGCTCTACGCTTGACGGAAAATCCGAATTGATAAAAAAAAATTGCCGTTCCCTTCCGGCCTCTGCTTCTCCCTCTGTCAGGCATCCAAACTCACAATCATCCAGTTGTTCATGGCAAAACAGACAGCAGTGTTGTTTTTTTGTTTTTGTTTCAACAAGACGCAGAATGAATCACAAATCAGCTGTTCACGTGTTTCTTTTGTTGCTTCAAGGGCATTCAAGGACGGCGGTGATGCCGTAAAAATCTCTGTGCTTGGTTTTTTTCTTTCTCTCACAAATCCAAATCGGAATCATCCATCACTCACTGCGTCGGTCATCGCTATTCAGAGCTGAAATCAGTTGCACGTTTGCCAGCGAAGATCAGTGGCGGATACAGGGGGGGGGCGGGGGGGGCGACCGCCCCCCCTGCGGCCAAAAAAAAAATACGGCAAAAAAATGATTTTTTGGCCGCTATGCATGAAGGTGCTGTTTGTTTCCTCGAAAATTGACGTTTTTCGCCCAGAAGACACTCAACGGTTATAGTGTATGCATGGAGAAGGAATTTGGGGTCCTGCAGCATGATAGAGAACAGTTTGGCAGAACTGTGCTGTCCAGACAGACGGTCTCAATACACCGGATAATGTGAAAAAAGTTATCATTCCCATAAACGGTAAGCCATTCCCCCATTTTCATCATCTTGTACTTTTTTGCAATTTTTGCTGTGGATGCTCCTAACCAACTCAAGTTTTATCCATTTATATAGCTGCCAAGAAAAACCCAGCCTGCACTAGCGGGGGCATGGTTGGGACCGTTTATGGGTCACGATCGTGCTTTCCGCTAGTGTTGCCGGTCACAAGCCCGGAAAAATGGGGAGTGAGTGAGTCCCACACCATCAAAGGGCGCGAGCCAGAGTTGTGCTCGTGGTGCCTGAGATCATCCAGAAATTTCGGGTGCGGCCTGGTGGGAAGGTCGAGTGGCGAGAGAGGATGTGCCAATTGATCTGAGATTGCTATGTGCTTCACGAGGTAGTCTGTATGGCCAGTGCCCTTAGATTACAGAAGCAGATGAGGAATCAGAGGGAAGGATACTTTCATGGATCACGATCTGTTAACTGGAAACAGATTTAATTTGGCAAGATGGGCTGCGCATGGGCTGGGGACCCTAACTGGAGGTACGCAATAGGGAGTTGCACTTCGGCCTTATTTGCTACTGTCAGGGAATTTGTATTCTGAAGACATCAAGTTACGTAAGCTGCGAGGGAACTGTTGCTCCTTTTGACCCTGGTCTGAGCTGTTGATATCACGCTAGTTGTTGAAAACAAGAGAAAACCCAATTATGTGATTGGTGTTTGTCTGAGGAGGTTACTATGAGTCTGAGGAGGTTACTATGACAAGTCTCGAGTTGGTACACTTGGGTGCTTTGATATTTGTCGACGATAACCAAAGTCGACTGATAGATTGATGGTCAGATGCAAGAATGATCAAATTACTAAGGCGAGAACATGGATTCAGACAGATCAAGGGTGAACGCATCAACCAGGACCTCGGACTGGGGGAACATCCTGAGGTATTAGCTCTCTCCGCCCTCTGATGCCAAGAAAAGAGATTCTGCCATTTGTTTGATGGTTACCAGTTGTTCGATGGTTTCCTCCTGCTGTGATGCAGACTCAACAGGTTTAAGTTTCTTTAGTTGATTGATTCTAATGGAATTTTCTTTCTCTCTTCTTATTTCAGGGGAGTTTAGGAAGGTAGGTAAGAAAGCATTCCTACAGAGGTTTGACTAAATCATGCAGGAGGCATACAATAGTCCTTATAAATGGTTCAGGAAGGCAGCACAACAGAAGCATCCACAGAATGATATGGTTAGTTTGTCTGTTCCACGTTATTCTTGGCGGTCTTGTCTGGTACAGGATTAAAGCCGTCTTTCGACAACATACATGGGATGGTCGGAGGGTATTCTAGCTTGCTAGGACCGTTCGATTCGTTTCTGGCTCGTATGCGTCGTCAGACGGCTAATAATCGAGCTTCATTTCATTTCATTTCATATAGCTGCCAAGAAAATCTATTTTAACACGTGCAGTGCAAGGGTGCAATGATTACCAACAACGGGCGTCGACGGGTACGCTTGGCTGAAACCTATCACGTGGTACCTACCTGATTTAATTGTGTCACGTTGCCATTACACATTTTGACATTTAATTTTTTTTTTCTGCGTTTTTTAATCTTCAAAAATCATGCACACCCATGTCCAAGAATATGCATATGAAGCAAGCATGCCCAAAAACAACACAATAGAAGCCAGGTAGATACTTACTCGATCATATGAGCCAATGTGCTAGCATGGGATTGTCAGCAGAAACATAGGAAGCATAATTGTGTGTGTGTGAATGTGTGATGTTGGAATGTTGCTATTGGCAGAACAATGCTTCCCGACCAAATCTAGGAAAGAAATGTCACGACTGCAATGCTGGGGCGGCTGCCCTCGAGACTGCCTGCAGCCGAGCCCAAACGTGACCTCTTTCGCCGTCAGGTACCCACTTAACGTTCCGAAACTGAAATAATTTCCCAAGCAAGAGCGCCATTTCCCGCAGCTCACGTCCGTGGCATGTATGGCCAGGTATTCCGATCCAAACTGTACCAATGGATTATTTGTATTGTGAACTGCGATGTGCATTCAAGCTTTGGAATTCTGCTGCAGAGACAGACGAGACTCGCACATCCATGTGTTCCATATCTTCATCGCTTCCTTCCATATCTGTCGAGTGTTCCATATCAACAACGCCAACACAAACAAGAACTATAACCAGAATCTGAGCTGCATTAAACAGGTGTCTTTTTGGGAGAAAACTAGTTCTGAAGTGTTCTGAGAGTGGTTTTCAGGAAGCAATTTTTATAAGATGTCTTTGGCTTCTGGGGGGCTTCGCCCCCCAGACCCCCCACCAGGGGCTCTGCCCCTTGGAACCCCGCCGGGGGGCTCCAGCCCCCCGGACCCCCCGGTTCTGCGCGCCTGCGGCGCCATGCTCCGGCGCCCCCCCTTGACAAAAGGCTGGATCCGCCACTGGCGAAGATGCCAGTGAAATGTGCTGTTGTGGTGTGCACAAACAGGGCGTAAAAAGGTTCGATAAGTTTTCATCGTTTTCCATTAAGGGATTTGCATTACGATTTACCAAACTGCAATTGGAACAGAACCCACGCGTTGCAGTACCTATTTGGAGCACGAGTTCCAAACATTTCACGGGATGGAATCCGAACCCAACCGGGATCTGTGAGGGCATTTTCTGATTTGCTTGCCTCGCAGTTCAGTGAGTTTCTGGACGAAGTCATCGAATTTTTCATCCGGATGAGGACCTACATTCCGTTAAACCATTTGAATGGCAGTTTGTCGACAAAACCAGATGATTCAGGAATGGCAAAGAAGAAAAAAAAGTGGTGTCATTGTTAATGAAGGAAGAAAATTCTGTTTCTGTGCCCAGTGTTTCCTAAGGCAGATAAACCGCTAGCAAGAATTGGCAAAACCCGCAAAGCATTCTCTGAATAACCTTTCCACACAATTCATTGAATTTCTAGAGGTGTGCAAATCCGCTCGAATCCGGAAATCTCGAATCCGAATCCCTTGAAAATACTCGAATCCGAATCCATCTCGAATCCTCACCTCACGGTCAGCAAATTTCGAATCCGAATCTGAACCCGAATCTGAACTTTCTGAATTGGCCACCACTCTCTGACAGGCGTTCTCAGTTCAGGCTTTCAGCTCTCAGTAAAATTTTCACACATCACGGCAGCTGGTCATGTCTTTCTGATACTCTTGCTGCTCCTGCGTACATTCGTCGACATGACCATGCTTTCAAGATTCTCCTTTATCAACCTTCCAAGAGCATAGGTACTCAAGTATTCATTCATTCCAAGAACTATTGTAGGCTGGAATTGTTTATCCCACAACTCTGTTGAATCACTAATTCTGTCTCAAAATATGCCTGCTTGTACTTAGACCGGATCTGGTGCAATGCATGGGGTTGATAAAGTTGCGGTCTGGGAACGGGTTGGAGACCCATGCCCAGACCTATGCCGGGAACCTGCCCGGAGACGGCGGCCCATGTTGGTGGCCCCCCACTGCGTGGTCAGTGCAAAACCTTTTTCACGCAGCTGGGAAGAGGGAGTGTGCGTACTGCTGGCGAACGGCGCTGGTGCTTCCGTGACTCCCTGCGCTTGTTAACCGGCAGTTGCCGGACGGCGCTCTCGCCGCGCGACTGACGCAAGGCGAACCTTTCCCTCATTGTAGTGCACTGGATAGGGTAGGTACCCACGTAATCCTCTTGTGACGGACACTAACCTCAAGCCGTCAATTCTTCTTCCTTCCCTTCTTTTGGTCTTGATCTTATGATATGACCTCTACTGTATTAACTAACAATAACCCTCTAAACAGGCTTTAAGCCTAACCCTGCAGCCTTGAGGGGTTCAACACGAAGTCCAAGCAAATTCACCAGAATATTTCCTGTGATCCCTAATTTTAATAAACAAAAGAGGAAATAAACAAATTAGTATCCATAATTAGATTACACACATGATGCCAAGAGGTACAAGTCAATTCCAAATTCTTTAAAACAGGTAGGTAGGTACAATAGGTAATTAATGAACACTGGTGACACTCCTTCCAAGATAGGATTGATCTCTCAAAAGTTCTGTTTGGGTGTTCTTCCTCCTCCCACTTCACACACACTGTGACTCTCCCAACCAATGACAACAGTCTCCGTGACAATCTTCCTCTGGGTAATGACACCAACTATTCTTCCAGGGTCCCCAGTACAGCAAATGATCGCTGGAAACCAAGAATGCTTCACTTGGTTTGCTGTTTCATAAAGGTCCGTCTTCACTCTCGTCTCACAACTTGGATCTGGGGTCTTTGTCTCTTTACACAGTCGCTCTACCAGTGATCTAGGTAAAGACCAGCACACTTTTCTGATGTTGGCACTTCCTTGGCCCCATCAAACATTGGACCTTCCTTGGCCTCTTCAAACAAAGTGGATCATCTGCCACCAACCACCCTTTGGCTGAACCACCGACCAACAAAACTAAGGTTGGTCCTCTCTAACTTTCTGGCCTCCCGCCAGCTCCAATCATCAACAAATCTAAATCTAATTTCTATAGCTTCCCCCCCCACCCACCTAGAGGAATAGAAAGAAAAACAAATTAGCACATCCTAACAAACTTCCCGTTACACTCTTATATTCTCTCATCCCTTATTGTGCTTCAAACTTTGGCTTTATCTACCATACAAGAGCATCTTGACATAGGTACCTTCCTATCTTTCATTCCGGGTACCTGCCAGTGTTCTCTTGAATCAGTTGTCTTGGCTAAATCTAAATTGTGACATTTCTTTCAAAATTTCAGATCCCCCTCTGCTTCTTTTTTCTCTTTCCTTTTCTTTCTTTTTGTTTCTTTGCTTTTTTTTTTGTTTGTTTTTTTTACCTACATCCCTTTCTGCTCGAAAGTTCAATTTTATTCCGATTTTTCCACTTTTGTGTATTTTTTTGAGATTGTGAATGGGTACGCATGAGGAGATGAGTGTTAGGTAGATGATTGCTCAAGTTCGGATCTTGCCTGGTTGTGTATGTGTGTGTGTCTGCTTGGGTGTCTGAAGTGATTGCCGTATGACCAGGCCCCGTCCACATTCCGATGATCTCTCTTTGCGGTCCTTTCCCCTCCTTTTTCCTTTACCCCTCCTTTCGATAATGCAGCGTACGGTCGCGTTTCCTTCCCATCCCTTCCCCTCCCTTCCCTGGTGTGTGATGAATCTCTGCTGTTCACAATTGATGATTGCCTTTATGGCATGAAAACCTGTAGAACAGAGCAAATCTGATACCGATACGATACCGAACCCGAATCCAAAAAAGAAAAAATCGAATCCGAATCCCTCATGCACGAATCCGAATCCTCTGCATCAGTTGATGATTTAAAGATTTTAAATTCAAAATAGATCCATACCTACCTACATGATTCCAGTTCAATGCCATATTCTGTTGAAGTGATTGCATGTCACCTTAATCTTGATCATCATTGTCCGATTTGCCGTGATGAGCATGGCAGCCATACCTACGACTGCGGCCGGTGGCTCCACATGAACCTTGTTGCACACCTTGCGCTCACAAGGAGATCAATGCCCCATAGCCGCAACCCAATTCGCATTCAACGGAAACGACTCGGAGCCGTTATTTACGGCACGTGCCAACCCGCAGAATTTCCCGAGAGAGTCATGCTCTGCAGAGCGGAGACATGAGTACCTACTCGACACTCGTATGTCAACGTCAAGTGACATAGGTACCTACCTACTCGACACTCGTAACCAAATGCATTGATTCCTGACCCGATCCCAGTCACACAACTTGGCGAGTTACAGTTCAGTTGCCACTTGTCATTTATATTTTGCTAGTTGGTAAGTAGTTGTTTGTGCGGTAGATGTCTGTGCCCCATACCTATGGGCATTAGAGACCTGCACGGGTATTAGAGACATCCCTATGGATGTCCCATCCATACCCAAGTGTATTTTTCTGTCCATACCCATCCGTTCCCATGGCTTTTCCTCATCCCATGGCTTTCCTAACCTGGACCCATCCATAACCGTGTCCATCCGGCCGAACCCATGGCGCACTTGCTTTATGGGACTCTGGGAAAATTGATTGTTGCCTGGAATCGAATGTCGAGTGAGAATAGGCATTTACTTCGGAAGACCCAGGTACCTGTCAATTTGAATTTGACTAAATTGTACCTACCTAATCGATATCTTCAGCAGAAGGGAGGACCAATTTTCAGAAGGGAGGGACCAATCGACTTCACTTCTAGCTGCCGATGAAACGATAAAGCGTGTGGACTAATTGAGTCCACTTCACACTGGCACCTCCCCAATCAGAGTTGATGTTTCAATCCTTGACTTTACATTATTTTCGGAGAAAGAAGAAATCTCTTAACGATTTTATTTATTTATTTTTTACTCGTTGAGTGCCACTGAGGTTATAAACAGAGTTTCCCCAGACACAGCTTGTTATTTACGAGTGTTAACGGCAGGTGCCATTGGCTTTTCTCTACCGTTTTTAATGATTTTTTTTCTTTGTGGAATCAGGAGCTTGGTTTTGCCTTCCAAATACACAGATTCTGGTGTATTTTACCCTTTAAGTCGTCTATGATGCCATATGGCATCACAAATTTCAATCCGAAAGTCGTCTCGCTGTTTGGTCAAAACATGTCGATTTTTTTGGACTGACACCCCACTTTGACATCTCGTCCAAAACGTTGCCAAATTGTGCTGCTGACTGTCAACTGTAACCCTGTCAAATTGACATGTGAACAGCAGGCTTATCTGGGGTGAATTTTGCTGTTTTTTGCTCGCCTGCTGCTCCGAAATGGTTGGTCCTGTCTATGATGCCATTTGGCATCATAAAGGATCGATATTTGCGCGGGGAAAAATTGTCCTAGGCCAAATTTCACCTGGGGGGGGGGGGGGGGGGGCATGTCACTCCAAGCCCTGCCGGGCGGCTGGAGATATCGAAAAAATAGGCCGGATTCCACCCTGGGTGGAATCCGGCCTATTTTTTCGATATCTCCAGGGTGGAATCCGGTGGTGGAATCGGGATCCAGGGTGGAATCGGGTGGAATCCCTATTTTTCGATATCTCCAGGGTGGAATCCGGCCTATTTTTTCGATATCTCCAACCCTGGAGATATCGAAAAAATAGGCCGGATTCCACCCTGGAGATATCGAAAAAATAGGCCTATTTTTCGATTTTTTCGATATCTCCAGCCGGTTTCTCAAAAAATGGCAGTTTAGAAATCCGTACTCGAGATACAGGTACCATGACAAAATGGCGGGAAAAGTTTAAGGTCAAAAACAGAGGGCATGCCGACAAAAGAAACAATAATATTATCAATAGATAAATGTGCGTTTATCTCGAAAACTTTTTTTCAATCCTTTGACGGTGCCGCCAGACGGCATCTGATGACATTTTCCATCGGATTTCTGGGAAGTCATTGGCCGAAGTGTAAAGATGGATAGTCGGCAATTCGCACCTTGATTGACAGGTCGGCTTCGCTTGGACAAGCCGACAAAGGAGACCGCCTCATAATTTTTTACGATTTCGGTTGTACAACATCTGATTCTCAGAATGAAGACTTTGTACAGGCTTTGCAATAAACGTGTCATCGGAAGTGAACATGCCTTCAAAGAAGTTGTTCCAAACACTTCAAAAATTGAATATGAGGAAACGTTACCTGAACGTTTTTTTTCAAGTTGGTGCAATTTTGGAAAGCTGGATTCTGAACATCAGTTATGCTTTTGAGATGCAGATGCCACAAAAAATAAAAATTATTGAACACGGAAAAAACTCTAAAGATCTAAGCCTAGCATTGATAAAACAATAAAGAGCAGTTCCAAATGCATTATGGTGCCTGACATGGGAGGAGGAGCTTGGAAAATGCTGGAATTGTTCCTGAAAACCTGTAAAATTCAGGGAGTTTTTTAGAATCTGTGTGTCATATGGATACCATGGTTCTATCCTCAACATGACTGTCTCCTCACTGGATCCTGTAGGTAAACCATGACCATGACTTGTTTTGTCGCTTTCAAATTTCCATGATGTTAGAAACAAGCTGGAAGAAAATCAATCCGTTGGTCATTGTTTGCCTCTCTGCATGCCCAGGGTTTTGTCAAAACACACCTTGATTGAAAGACATGCTCTTAACCTGCCATCTACATTGAATTTCAGGAAACAAGATCTTTAGTTCCTGTTTCTGACGCATCTCTTTTGTGCCCTTCGCAGGGAAAGGAACGGACCCTGGTCTTTGAACGGTGGTTATTCAGAACATGGTGGTTATTCAGATTTATTACAAGGGAAAAAGTTAGAGGGGCGGAGGAGGTAACAGCAACACTCCCGGGGTGGAACCGCAGTGACATTCCAAGGGGTGCACCTCTTTTATGGGATCTAGAGGGTCAGCGCTCACTGCCGACGAAATTTCAATATTTTGTGTCTATTTTGCATGCAAAATTCGGGGTTTCTCAATTGAAATTCAGCCCATAAAATTGCTGGTGCTTGCAATTCGCAATGCAATCCTCCAAAAATTGGCTGAAATTAAGTGCTTGATCTCCCTTTGGCATTTGTCAATCAACTACAACTACATTGTGAAAAGTTGTAGGTTTAAAAAGGGGACACATAAAATTGTTTACATTTCTTTTTTGTATTCAACAGGGAACTGAGTTGATTTTGATTTCAGCTCCTTGCCCCGACTAGGGCAGTGAGCGCCGCAGGCGCCCTGCAGTGTAGTGGCCTAGGGCCACCTGCAAGATATGAGGTGCCAGCCCCAGCGGAGTGCCAGAGGTGCAGAACCCCTGGCAGGGGGCTTTGGCAGACAGTTTCCCCAAAAAGCTGAGGCTTTTTACAAGTCGCAGCCGCTCCATTATGGTACCATATGATTCAGTTTTACATTCCTGGAGTTGGTGGTACCTACTTCTGCTGTTTTGGGAGGGAAGTTGCATGGAGCTCGTCAAGTAAAGGTACTAAAACTCAAAGTATCTCTGATTATTGTTGAATGTTGACCTTTGTTTAAATTGTAATTTTCTTAAGTCAATGAGTGGATTGTGGAATGAGATCTTTTGAATGGAATCTGAAAAATGAAAAAGACAATCAATCCAGATTGGATAAGATTATCAAGATTCCGCCTGCAAACACCTGGGCAGGTGTGGAGCACTATCCTAACATCGCTCTGTCCAGGTTGTGTTTCAAGTTTTAACCCCGCGTGTATGTACCCCCCTTGTTGACCGCAAGTCTTTTCGTGTTTCCATTTGCCCTGACAAGTGCATGCATCTTTACCTTTTCAATGTGAGCAACATAACAAGTCAGGTTTCCAGCCACAAACTACAGGGGTTTTTATATTTTTTACAGCCCTTTCAGTCTTGAAACACTGATGGAACAATTTCTCAAAGCAGTGTGGTGTGGGAGGAATTGCTGTAAATGCTTTTCATTTTTTGTGAAATGCAGGCTGCAAGGCGCAAATTTCTGACCATCGCCGCAGGTTGCCACAGATGAGATGATCCAAAGGTTGACCTTTCTCTTCTTTGTGACTGGTGACCTCAAGCCTTTTTGCTTTTTTCATCGATATTCACAGAAAACGATTGAAAACTGATACCCTTTGTTTATCCTCGAATGGACCAGCAAAATGAAACAAAATCGTCGCTCAATGCTGATTTTTGGAGAGCATGTTCCCCAAGATAAAGTGAAGAAAAAACATCCAGTGAAAAAATTCTTTCCGAACCCCCATTTTTTCGATATGTCTCTCCAAAATTACCCTAATCAGTTTCCAAATTGCGAATTTTCGTAACTTTTTGGGGACCATTTGTCCGAAACCAAGGATCATAGACGATTTTTTCAGTGAATCTTTCATTTATCTTTGGGAGTACGCTCTCCAATAATCGGAACTGAGCGATGCAAAAATCAATCCCCAAAGTAGGCAGCCAACAGGGGCTCCCCTTGGGGTTTTTGGGTGGCCATATCTCCGAAATGGGGGGTGGAGCGCATTGTCATACTGAATGATTTCTTTTCAGGTTGTACTGGGGAGCACGCCTACAAAGAATTCAGCAATTAAATCAACCCCCACAGGCACCCAATAGGGTTCAATTTGGGAACTTTGATGGGGCATATCTCCAAAATGGGGAGTCGTAGCGAATTTTTATCACTGAGCAAGTTTGATGCATATGGGCATGAGGAAGACGTCCTATCTGTTGTCCCCCCAGTTATTTATGATAACCTGTTATGATGACTCATTGCGGTGTCTCCGAGAACACAGGTTGCACCGCTCTATATCGCCTTCAAGAAGAGAGGGATGTGGAAAAATCGGATTTTAGTGAATGAATGCTGTTTTAGAATATTAGTTATCTTCTTGGTTTGAGATGTGCTCAGGGATGGGTAGACGTACGGAACAAGACGTAATTTACATCGAGGTTGCCTACGTCGAGTTTTCTACGCGTAGAAAACTCAATTCGGCGTACACAATTACTGCAAACAACTCCAAGGTAGACGTACGGAACGTTCATTCTCCTCCGCCCCTCGGTGGGTTGTCTTCAAAAATGTGGAACGCTTCACGATTTTGCGTGTCGTGGTGACGTACACAACTGTTCTAGCTGTATTTTTCGTTTAAAATATTAATGTTTTGGTTTGTAATTTGTCTTAACTTCCTACTTCATTTAAATCTTACGGTTTGCAGACGAGAAAGTTTGTAACAAACCATTACCTATAAAAGCTTGAAAAAGTTCTTTGATCTGTAGCCAGAAGTTTTCTGCATAGGTAATATTTTAAAAATGTAAATTAAACAGAAAAATGTTAAAACGTTGATTTAAAACAAGGGCAAGGAATTGGAAAAAGGTCAAAATCAGAGAAATTTGACTGCTCTCCACTTGGTACTGAAACTGCAAAAAGAGCGAATAAACTCACATTTTGAACAAAGCGAGGAATTGGAAAACTGCCAAAATCAGAGAAATCCGACTGCTCTCCTGTGGTCAGCATTTATGTTGCAAAGTACAAGGGACCAAATGAGATTATTTTTTATCACAATTAACAAATTTAGAGACTACAAATTACAATAATTGAGATTTTTTGTCACCAGACCAATGGTGGCTGAAACATACCGTTGTGAGCTTCAAGCTGTCTTCACTTGTATTTAGAATACCTGACTTTTCCACATTGGATTACGAGGGTTGTTGAAAAAGTTTCTGCCTTTGCACAGAAATTCTTGTTTTTCGTGCGTTTTTCTCCTATGACATTAAAATTTGATCAATTTGGAACTTATCTGGTGATTTCTAGATCAATCCGATGCAAATCATTAATTTTATCGTAATTTGAAAAAGACACCATGGGAAATCAAAAATGAACAAAAAAGCAACTGAAGAAAAGACCCGTTCACAAGAACACAAAATCCAAAAGACCCAGGGCTCAAGGCCCATGCAGCGATCGCATCCGTACATGCTGGCTCACTGTGCCATTCACACAAACCTAATTTGCATGAAGAAAGTTGGCCTTTTTGCCTCGGATCAATGAATTTTGTGTTCCTGTGAAAAAGATCCATTTCTCAATTTCTGTCGTTGTTCATTTTTGACGGCTCCTCGCATTAATTTTTCAAATTGCGATAAAATTGGTAATTTTCATCGGATTGATCTAGAAATCAACCCATAACTTCAAAATTGATCATATTTTAATGCCATGAGAGAAAAACTTCTGAAAAACAAGAATTTCTTTGCAAAGGCAGAAACTTTTTCAACACCCCTCGTACACCTTACCTTTCATCTTTTAGCATTTGAGACACCATGAGATGGCACTTGTTAGAATTCATCCCATTCCACGTGAAACGGCCTGCCGCCTGTTAACCACCAACTAATCAGTGGCCATTGCCATTGGTTCCTGCAGAGTCTACCAAATGTCCTCGAACATGGGAGAAATTGTAGAAGACTGCATAATACAGGGTTCGCCAAATTTCAACAGGGCTCCGTGGGTACAACTTCAAGCCTCACACGAGTATCATGATCTATTGTGGCGATTGCTGCCATTGATTCCAAATGGCGCCTGAGTAAATAATGACCTCCTATGTTTGAAGACTTTTGGTAAGGAGGGTGTATCTAAATGGCAATTGAACAGAAGGTTCAAATTTCTCTTCTATGCTCGTGAAAATTGGGATTCAAAACAAAAATAAAAAGGCATAGTTTTCTACGCGAGTTTGTTACGCACGTAGAAAATAGTTTCCTACGTTTGTTTTCTACGGCGCACACAATTCAGGAAATGCTTTTAGAGAGCATTACCATAATTGTGTACTCACAATCACATGTACG